>JANAVB010041557.1:0-69319 GCA_029216955.1 Iris pallida
TGATGGACAGTGGCGGAACTAGCACAAAAAAGAAAATGTTAAATGGTCTGTGCGGAGAGTGCCCGCGTGCGTGTCCACACCGACGTGTCAACCCCCCTCCCCCCAATTGCACCCCCACCTGCACCACACCCGGGCCCGTCTCCCTTTCCTCAGTCTCCCTCCAATGGAAGGGCGACACGTGGCCCGCAGGCCAGGATTGCGGTCCTAGCCCACAGACAACGTAGCATTACGTATCTAAAATTGTGGGGTGCTGAATTTTAGTTATAGCTTGAGCGACATGTGCAGCGTAAAGTACGAAACTTTTGAAAAAATTATTCATCCAAACAAGTGAATAAACGTAACCAAGAAATTTTTTCAAACAAAATCAATTTTTCTTAAATTAAATTTGGGGTGGGCTACAGCCCACTCATGCCCTGTTGTAACTCCGCCACTTAGAATGGGGAGTGGTGATAGTGAATTACAGTTTAGTAAGAAGAAAATTATGGTGGTGGGATAATATTTGGGGTAGACCTAGGAAGGAGGAAGAAGTTGCTTGCCTTGAGTTAGGGTTGAGTTAGGATTTATGGATGGAATGAGAAAGAAGATGTTGGTAACCTAGGATTAGGACTGAGGAAGTTATAGTCATAAATTTGTCAAATATATACATGACAGTAGAGACTAAATTGATAAATACCTAAGAAGTTTGAAGAAGCCATGGGCCAGTAGTGAACATATATAGGATAAAGTTTAGGTAGCAAAATGAACTTGTATAGAACAAAGTCGTGGATATTTAAGTGCAAGTAAGCTTATTTATTATTTATTATTTTTTTGATGGAGCTTATTTATTAATTAGGTTACCCCTCTAGTGAAAAGTGTAAAGAAACAAACTCGAGAAAGCTTTTTATGAGAAAATAAATTACTGATGTAATAAATAGAAGATTAATGTTCAATTCTATGAATGAGAGTATATCATAAATTACTTATAAGCAGATGAATCTTGAACTGTTATAGAATAATTTGATACTTTAGGTGAACTTGTAGGTGTTTGACGAGCTTTCTATTCAGGTGAACTTGTAGAGGTTTGATGAGCTTTCTCGTTAACTACAGCACAGTTGCACGAGCTTTGTCATCATAAACAAAATCTATCACTTAACTACTTCAGAATTTTTTCAGATGCAACTCGATCACAGAACACTCCAACAGTGTATAAAAAAATGGCTATGTTACCAACAGATCTGCAATAATGGCACTGCCGATATAGCGACATCCCAACTGTCTCCTCAGCAACATACAGCCTCAAACAAGAGGACGGGTAGTGATGCAGTTCCAGGTTGAAGGAGCAGCACTGGACGCCGTCGCCGCCTCCGCCGCCGGCACCGGCCTCCGGATAGCCGAAGCCGACGAGCGCTTTCACGTTCTCCAGAAAGCTGCCCCGGAAGTCGACGGGGTAGCCGGGCTCGCAGAACGACTCGAACCGGAAGACCCTCTCCCTCCTCTTCCTCTTCCTCGCGCTCCCGGCCGGGCCGGTACTGTGCAGCTTCTCCATAGCTGGTGCGTGCGTGCGAATTAACGTAGATTTGTACAGAATCTTCGAAAGAAGTTTGTTGCAGCCCACAACTAAATAAGCACTGCAGGCTCTGGTGGGCATATATGTTAAAAACTTGTTCATGCACATAGTGCCTAGTAATTAAAATTGAGGGAATGAAACATTTGCTGTCCTCTTATGAAATAAAATGGCTACTGGGGGCGTGCTTGCTTTCTGTGTGACCTAATTGTAAACTCGGGAGAAGCCCTTCTTTTTTCATTCACGCTTCGTTCGCCGGTGAGAAACGTTCGTTGGCGCCTACAGGAACAAACAGTACTTGGTGCATGGTCTGCAAATATATAAAATGACGAAGACGAAGAGAAGAACTGAGAGTGATGATATGTACAAAATCAACAGAGGGATACAAAGTAGAGCAATATTGATTTAATATATATTAATGCTCTCAAAAGTCTTTTCCTGGATGTGAAATGTTATCATCGATATCAGAGAGTGATGTGGTTGCAGACCGGAGCTTGAGGACTTTTACATGGTCTATTCTAGCTCTCTGTATCGGCAGGTTCACGAGTAACATGAGAATTGTATGAGTCTTCCTATCTCCGGAGCTTCCGAGAAATGGATTATGCTGGGATACCAAGGTCCCGAGTCATCTTAATTTCCAGAATATGATATCAATTTTCGGGTACTAATAAACTCTGAACAGGAAGATGATTTTATTATGTATGTAGGGTTAATTAAAATTGCGAGGGACTTTTCTGATAAACTGAAGTGAATTCATATTCTCTTGCGACTTTGCAGCACAACAAACTTATCTCAACCATTATATATATATATATATATATATATATATATATGGGAGCGGATCAAAGGCCCCGCCCGCGGAGCCCCGCCGAAGCCCCGCCCCCCTGCACCATCGGATCGCGCGGGGCCCGCGTGGGGCCCGCGCCCGCCCGCGCGATCCAACGGCTAAGGATCGCGGGGGCTTCGGCGGGGCTCCGCGGACGGGGCTCCCGATCCGCTCCCTATATATATAATATATATATATATTTTTTTTTCTTTTTATATATATATATATATATATATATATATATTATATATATATATATAATAGTGGATAACCCGTGCCATAATGACACGGACACGAACCCGGCCTTCTCGACGTAGGCATGCAGGCACCGGGCCAGCGCCAGGGAGTTCCGGACGGAGACGCGGCCTACGAACCCGGCCTTCTCAACGTAGGCGTGCAGGCACCGGGCCAGCGTCAGGGACCCGAGCCCGGTGGAGGTGGACACGGCAAAGACCACGGTGGCGACGTTCGGGACGGCGTGGGGCCTCATAGAGGCGAAGACGCGCAGGGCTGTTGCGGGGCGTCCGAGGGCGGCGAGGCCCGAAACGGCGGCGGTCCAGGAGACGACGTCCATGTGCGGCATTCCGTCGAACACCAGCAGGGTGTGGTCGGCGGAGCCACGTCGGGAGTAGGCGGTGAGCAGGACGGTCTGCACGAAGGGGTCGGACCGAAATCCGAGGAGGAGGGCGTGTCACGTCCCGATCCGGAAAATCGCTCGTCCTCGCTAGATTTCACCCGAATCATCGTCCTCGCAGGGGCGTGATGCCGCACGAGCCTGGAGTTGCGCTCGTGCAAGGCAAGATGACAGATTCACATAGTATTTGTCTCAAATTGATAACATAAGCAGCGGAAGGAAACAAGTATAACATAAGAATCTCTTTTATTCATAATGAACTGAAGGTTACAAAGGCTCTTGAATAGCCCAACATATATGCCAATTGGCCACAACGCTCATGATCTCTCTAGCTCACAAAGGATTACATTGTTCCATACATTATGCCCCTTTATAGCCACCAAGTAGTCTTCGGCCGAACATCTCCATGTTGCAAGTCCGAACGCATATGTGGTAGCTCCTCTTGAACGCCAAGGACTCCATGCCTCGGCACGTCCAAGCCAAGCTCCGCCCCAAGCCGATCATAACCTGAGCCTGCACATAAACTAGTGGGGGATTAGTGCTTTCGTCCTCGCTTCGCACTGATCAAGACCCGCTCGCACCTGTCACCCCCTGTTCCCAGAATGCGTATTTTTTTACATGTACTCCTCGAATATATTTATTTAGTATTTCATGTATTTATTTAATATTTATCATGTATTATTCTGTATTTAAATTCTTTTAATTTCATGTTAATCAGTTAATCTGCTCTTTAAATTTTCAAGTTAATTTATTTCCTGCAATTATATTTCTGCAATTTTATTTCTTGCTTTTATTCCCTGTCTTAGTCTTGCTTATTTGGGTTCGGGTTGGCTTTGGTTGGATCCCCTACAACCCGACCCATTGGACCCGGCCCAACTCCCACCTACCACCCCCTTTTCTATTTAAAGCCACCCTCTCTTTCTCTCTCCTCAAAAACTCTCATTCTCACCATTACTCCTCTTCTTCTTCTTCATTACTCTCTCCACCTACCAAACCGTAGGCAAGTACAACTTGCTCCCCATGAGAACCCATGTTTTTGTAGTTCATTTATCTTCCTCGCAAGATCCTAAGAGAGTTTAGAACTTGGCATTTTTCATTTCGAAGTCTTAATTTTTAGATCTAGAAATGAGTTATTTTCGGATTTTGGGGGTTTTGATCTATTAAACTTCTGTGTTTTCAAGTTTTGATGGTTCCATGTTGTAGAGGATTTTATTCTACCCAATTTTAACCTTTGTAAGTTGGATTCGGACTTGTTTGGACCAAGTTATGGACTTTTGAAGCTTTGGGGTGCAACCATAGAGTTCTTGCTGTTTGGAGAAGATAGTGAGCAGTGTATGCTAGCTTTTTAGCTTGCGTCACTGAGCTATGCGCGCTCTTTAGCGCAGCGCAGTATGGAGTTAATACGCTACATTTTGGGAGCGTATGACATGCATACGCTGACTTGGATGGTCAGGAGTCGTATGGAGTTAATACGCTACCTTTTGGGAGCGTATGACATGCATACGCTGACTTGGATGGTCAGGAGTCGTATGGAGTTAATACGCTACCTTTCGGGAGCGTATGACGTACATACGCTGACTTGGATGGTCAGGAGTCGTATGGAGTTCATACGCTACCTTTCGGGAGCGTATGACATGCATACGCTGACTTGGATGGTCAGGAGTCGTATGGAGTTCATACGCTGCCTTTTGGAAGCGTATGACTTGCATACGCTAGCTTGACCTGAGCGTACGCTGGCTTGAGCGTAGCTTGTCATGAGCGTACGCTGACATGAGCATAGGCTGACATGAGAGTAGCCTGCTTACCCTGGAGAGAGATAGGCCCGTCCATGTTTGACCAAGAGAGAGACCTCAAGCGCAAGACTATCAGTTTAGTCCGTGTTGCTTAGAGTCATCCCTCTTTGGGAGAGTCAAACTTGGGAGCATGAGGATGATATCTGATTAGGTCATCCCGGCTGGTTTGACTCGTAAGGTGTAATATCTTCCTTATGCCTTACGCTTCGAATCCTTGCTTGCATGAATGATTGTATGATTGATTGGTAGTGGTAGATTGCCTATGATAGAATAGCTTTCCCTTACATCTCTAGTCTCTTGATTAAATTCCGAGGACGAAATTCTTTTAAGGTGGGTAGGATGTAATGTCCCAAATTCGTGATACGTATTTAGTGTACTATACGTGTTTTGGACCCATATTTTATTTATTCATGGTTAGTTATCTTGGTTTATTTGCATTGGCATGATTTTATTGGCATTGATAGTTTAATTGGTTTTAATGGTTCATTGGTTTATTTAGGCTTGGTTTATTCTTGGTTTGGGTTGGCTTGGTTCGATTTGGGATTGCTCTTGGTTCATGATGAACCCAAGGTGAACCCCCTACCTACCACCACCATTTGTATTTATTAGCCCTCTTCATTCTCTCTCTTCATTATTCATCTTCTTCTTCTATTTACTCCCTTCACCTACCAAAGAGAGAAGAGAGGTCTAGGCAAGTGCAACTTGCTTCCACAAGAGGACCCATTTTTATTGTTCCATTAGCTTCTCCTCATGTTTCTAAGACACATTAGAACTTGTCATTTTCTATTTTAAAGCTTTAATTTTCGTAGATCTAGAAATTGCTTATTTTCGGATTTTGGTGGTTTTGATCTATCAAACTTCTTTGTTTTCAAGTTTTGAGGGCTTCATGCTGTAGAGAATTTTATTCTACCCAATTTTGACCTTTGAAAAGTCGGATTTGGACTTATTTTGACCAAGTTATGGACTTTTAAAGCTTTGGGTTCAACCATGGAGTTCTTGCTGTTTTGGAGAAGACAGTGAGCAGTGCTCGAGCTTTTTAGCTTGTGTCACTGAGTTGCGCGCGCTCTTTAGTGCAGCACAGTCCCCATACGCTGCCTTTTGGAAGCGTATGGATCTCATACGCTACCTTGATGAGGAGTCGTATGGAGTGCATACGCTGCCTTTTGTGAGCGTATGGCTTGCATACGCTCACTTGTGTGACAAGGAGTCGTATGGACCCCATACGCTGCCTTTTATGAGCGTATGGCTTGCATACGCTGACTTGTGTGACGAGGAGTCGTATGGAGTGCATACGCTGCCTTTTGTGAGCGTATGACCTGAGCGTATGACCTGAGCGTGAGCGTATGACCTGAGCGTGAGCGTATGACCTGAGCGTATGACCTGAGCGTATGACTTTTGCACTGAGCGTATGGCCCTTGGCTGACTTGGTCTTATGTCAGCGTGCCAGTTTGGTTTTATTTTCCTTAAGCTTGGCTCTTCTATAGCCCTGAACTTGATAATCACGAATTTACTTGATATGTTTGGAATTGATAATTGAGCATGACGTGATAGTGACCCGTAGTGGTGCACTCCTGACATAATAGCCTGACATGACCTGATAGTGGCCCGTCGTGGTACACTCCTGACAAAGTACACTTGGCATGATAACCTGACATGATTATCTCGAATAGCTGTTGCGACGGCTACCTGACATGACATGACCTGTTTAATTAATCATGACACCGTGGGCGATTGTGCTTGTACAAATAATTCAGTCCTGTCTTGCATCATGTCTAGAAGGGGACTCCTGAGTACCACGGTCAGGAGTACCTACTGAAATGGACTAAGGTTAATAATTAGTATAATTTACTACTCATGAAGAGATGTTCCCCAGTTACAGGCGATCCCGTTATCCCGGCCGCAAATGTTTGGACTTGTAGCCTGCCGACGAGTAGGGCACATTTCCAGCCCACTATTATGTGGGGCACTCTTGATTGTCACTTTAAATAATTGAACTCTATTGTCACTCTAATGTATTATACTCTCTAGATTGTCACTATAATGATTGTCTGGATAACCTAGATAGCTGCAGGGCCTGTGACTACTTGGAGCATCTCATTGCATCTTACTAGTAACTAGGATTGTGATAACCCTAGTTAGTTAATGTAGAAAGCCGTAGGCAATGATTGGCCGTGATTGATTGGATGGAGTCTAGTCCAGTATGGTATTGTCTAGAATTGATTGATTGCAAGATTGTACCAGAATGATTGAATTATTGTCACTCCAGATTGTCACTATAATGATTGTCACTCCAGATTGTCACTATAATTGTCACTCCAGATTGTTACTTGACCTGATTTCTTATATTTCTTGCCGATAAATGGTGAGAGAAACCAAGTTCCGTTCAGACAAAGGGTTACAACCCCGGTCCTTGTTTGGTTTACGGTTGTAACCTAGCAATCTGAATAGTTCCATAGTTATCTCATCGTATATCATCCTGGCATGCTTTTCCATATGTCCTGTCTTTTAGTGATTCTATGCAAGATTGTCTTTTATAATTACCTATCATGCTTTTTTTCTTAAATTACTGTCTCTTATTATGTAATTATATTATTGTGTTAATTTGCTGGCTTTAGTTCTTAAATGAAGCCTCCTTTGTGGCACTTGCTCTTTCTGGGGTCTGACCCAGCTGGTTTTGTATGGCCAGATACCGGAGCAGCACCAAAGGATCTCCCTGCTTTCCAGCCCGATGGTGGTCACCAGGCGTAACCAGGGCATCGAGTGGGTTTCTTTTGTTCTCCCACTGTAATATTGTAAATTATTCTTTTGAGACGTTTAGCCGACGAGCAAGTGTTAGCTCGATTGTACTTACTTACTGTCTGCCTACGGGCTGTAACATGATTGACAAGCCCCGGGGGTTGATCATGTATGACTGAACTCTTGCTAGTCCTCACATTTTGTAACGACTAGCTTCATGATCATCTGGATATGTAATGTTTGGGACGCCTTACAATTGTATATTTGGAGATCTGATATCTTGTGATTATCATTAGTTGGTTGAGATTGAGACAATAGGCTATTTTTGACCTTAAGAGACTGATGGATTGTAGTGAAACCCTCACATATCTAGACAGCCGTGACCGTATAGCGGTGTGGATCCCATTCCGTTATACGTAGCTGGCTATGTCTGCCCCCTCTCTCCAGTATTCTGGTTCTGGGGTGTGACACTAACCGTTACTCAAACCGATCTACGACACAACTCTTAGGGTCGTTCTACTATCCGTCGCTCTCACGCATTGCAGAATTCTTGCAATCGCCTTACTGCTTTACTACGCTACGCACGTTTCTCGACATCCATTTGATCATCGACCAACCAAGTCTACTTACGTGCTCATTCGATCGATCCTAACTTTTCTATCCGTCTCGATCTAGTCGAAGGCTACTCGCTTAATTTCCGAAACACGATACTCCCTCACTTAGACTTATCCTCAATATGCACTACATCTTTCCTTATCCTCGATAAAATTTCTTATGCGACTTCTTTAGGGTCATCCTATGGGACTTCAACATTCACTTGATTTGGCGGTCAAGTCTTCTAGGGTCATCTGTCCCGAAACTACGCTCGATAATTTAAGATCATCAACGAGGGACAGTTACAACGAACCATGCTATATCCTATCGCGGAGGCAAATCAATTCCCGACGATTCCTATGAGACTTTTATCCAACCCGACGTAATCATATTTGTTCGCTTTAGTACGAGTCTATCTACTCACTGTCAACATCTGGCACACTCTAGGCTTATCGTACAATCCTCAATTCCAACTTCGCATCAAACCACAAGTCCATATCCAAATTGCCACGCCTTGTAAGTTCGATCATCCCCACTGGATGAATCACCATACCAGTGCTCACGCGGAATGATCGTCCTAATTTGACGTGACGCATGTGCGAGGCTGGTGTTGCGCTCGCTCAAGACAAGAATGTCAACATAGTGGTGATCCGCGAAGTAATCCAGACACTTTCGTTTTCATCCAAATAATATCCATCCACTCTCAAATTCTCCGAAGCATTCCTATCGTCACCGTCCAACTACCATCCACTTAACTTGCATCTTATTCATCCAACAATAATGCTCAACATAATTTTCGTTCATTCGATCAGAGTATCCCCGAGTTATTGCATATCGTCTTTGATACGCCTCAATACCATCGTCGATATGCATAACTTGAACATCTTCCTTTCTCATAAGCTCAAACTCGTTGCAATCATTGCCATTATCCGAACTCGAATACGAATCAAGTCTCCCACTTATCAAGATCCATTCAGTTGTAACTACTTAACATCGTCGCGACACAATTCCAAATTCACATATCCATTCTCATATCCCTAACTCGCACTTTCAATCGTGCTACCGATTCATCGCGTTAACCCAAATTCGTTCGCACAATTTCTCCGTACCTACTCAATTCGTTTCGAAGAAGTCTCCGTACTAACTCAACATAAGTTCGACCGGGTCGACTATTTCCTCCACGTAACATTCCTTCGCTATGCTCAACTTATCGTTCGACTTACACTTAATGAATCTTTGTCCGACGTATCATCCTTGGGTACCGACTTCGCACATACTCATTCAACTTAATTCACCGAAGCATACTTGCATCGACTCCTATCGAGTCATTCCCACTCGAGTCTTCGTACTATTTCATCTGTTGCAGACAAACCTATCATAACCGACATAATCGTCTCGACGTAACCTATCACAAGTCACCAAACGGCTTAACATAGCTACCGCTAAGTGGTATTCCATATACCACTCAGGATCGAGCCTATCGTTATCGATACAATACTTCGCTACACTTACTCGCACAAGTGGTAGTGCATATACCACTCGAAATCGAGTCATTACTCGGCATCACATTTCGCATAGGTCCGACATCTATTCTCAATCAACTATCCCGTATGACGATCCTTCCGATCCCAGCTCTAGCGCTTGCTTACCCGAGTTGGCACAACAACTGGACCAACATGCCCTATTGTTCGCTCAAGTTTGACATACATTCCGTCTAACCATACCTTGGCAATCATATCGATTACACTCGCAACATTCGGCTAACATATACGTTCGCCTACTCGAACTCGACTCGTTATTATCGCATCCACGATCTTCCAATCTCGCTCATTGCAACTCGTACAACTACTCATTCTTGATACTTAAGGTCACGACTCAGTCTCGTCCAACATATCGCTATCCATCAGCATAGCCATACAACACGTACCTTACCATATCGACTCGTTGTACCGATGCAACGAATGATTCACAACTTGCTGCACTCCGTGCAACCAACAACACATAACCGTTCGTATAGCAACATAACACGCCTCGCCTCACATATCGATCCGTTGCACTTTGTGCAACCAACAACACGTATCTCCTTGCACTTCGTGCGACCAACAACACATAGCTCCTCGCACTTCATGCGACCGACCACACATATCGTTGCACTTCATGCAACCAACATCACCATATTCGTTGTACTTCGTGCGACCAGCATTCCATAACTCGTTGCACTTCGTGCAACCAACATTCTCTGATGGCACCCGGAGGTAGTATAATAGTCACGACATACTTGTGGCAAACGAACTCACTTAATATAGACTTATTGTATGGAACATCCAATGTAGCGTCGAGCAGAAACATGAGCCATGCGGTTGAGAAAACAACTTAGAGTCAACTGAATTCGATAGCGAAGCAACTGAGGGTCAAAGATATTCATGCACGGTCCAAAGGATGGAACCGCTCTGATACCAACTTGTCACGCCCCGATCCGAAAAATCGCTCATCCTCGCTAGATTTCACCCGAATCATCGTCCTCGCAGGGGCGTGATGCCGCACGAGCCTGGAGTTGCGCTCGTGCAAGGCAAGATGACAGATTCACATAGTGTTTGTCTCAAATTGATAACATAAGCAGCGGAAGGAAACAAGTATAACATAAGAATCTCTTTTATTCATAATGAACTGAAGGTTACAAAGGCTCTTGAATAGCCCAACATATATGCCAATTGGCTACAACGCTCACGATCTCTCTAGCTCACAAAGGATTACATTGTTTCATACATATGCCCCTTTATAGCCACCAAGTAGTCTTCGGCCGAACATCTCCATGTCGCAAGTCCGAACGCATATGCGGTAGCTCCTCTTGAACGCCAAGGACTCCATGCCTCGGCACGTCCAAGCCAAGCTTCGCCCCAAACCGATCATAACCTGAGCCTGCACATAAACTAGTGGGGGATTAGTGCTTTCGTCCTCGCTTCGCACTGATCAAGACCCGCTCGCACCCAAACCAAACACTAAATCATTTATGGAACATGCATCATTATTGGTGATCTTTCTACTTAGCCTTAGGATCCGTTTCATAGCAATACTTAAACATAGCACATCATCATAAATGTGTCACATGTCGTGTTCCTGCAGCAGATACAGTTAGCCATAATATGAACGTAAACATAGTGTTCGTGCACATCTCGTCCCATTTTCCTTAGCCTGCAGTGGTTAGAACTTAACATAAGCAAACATACTATTCGTACATCCGACCAATCATAAATGTAAACATATGCATAATGGGTGGCAGGTCCTGCGCCTGCACCTTGCTCTCATCTCAGCCCACCGGCCCTAACTATATGAAGGTCACGGTGTTTTGTACCGTAATAGACTTGGCATCTCTTATGTGTAAGCCTACAATCACTTCGATACGGGTTGCTAGTCCAGTATCCGAAGGATCCTAAACTTACGAATATTATCGCTTATCACAGCACTGGACGGTCGCAATCCGTCTGAATGTTGTGCACCATAAATATCACACATAATTCCCTCCTAGGCCGAACGTTCCCGGCGCCCGACGTAACCGTTCGAGGGAAGCCGCACCCGTGCACGGGCAATCCGAGTCCATTGACCATGCAATACGTACCATAGCATACCAATCATAACGTTCCAGCCAATCTCGTATTCCATAAACATAGTCTCGATCCATAAACATATTCATGTTCCGACGGCATCATGTCCCAACGCATCCGTGTTGATGCACGACGCCCAACGGCTTAGACTTCTCGTGCTTATATTCACGCGTCTCGTTCATAATGTTATTCGCATAGCCTACTTCCGTATTTACTTAGTCATTTCATAGTTTTCGTGCACGAGGGCACGCTTAACGCCATAGTCAATGTTCTACGCCTAGTGTTCAATGTTCTATCTTAGTGTTCGACACATACTTGAACCTTTCGTCGCCGAGCCATGATCGCTAACTCGATAACATCTTACGCATACCATAACATATTTTATTATACGTAAAGGAATAGGGAGAGAGAGTCAAGAACCCGTCCACCTTAAGCCGATACGCCTTGCCGTTTCTGTGAGACCCGTCTCACTGTATCGGTATTTTATACGGATACGTATTTATTTGAGCCGTATTTCGTATTTCTCGATTTGTGTGATATTTTAAAATTTTCCAAGATATAGGAATTCATGATTTGGTTTAACTTGGACTTGGTTTTATTTGGTTCGGTTCCACTTTGACTTGGTTTGATTTAGTTTGGTTTCTCATGAGATGAGGTGTATGGTTTAGATTTAGTAGAGAGGAATGAATGGTGGAGATTGCTTGGGCTTGTTATATAAGCCACCTACCACTCTCTCTCTCCTCCATTATTCATTTCCATTTTTCCATCTTCATCTTCTTCCTCCAGCCCAAGGCAAGTACACCTTGCCGAATGTTGGACGATTTCAATTTCGTTTGTTCCATTCTCTTTATTGTTAATTCTAAGCATGTTTGGAACTTGGAGTTTTCTATTTTGATGGCTAGATTGTGGTAGATCTAACTTGTGGTACCTTCAGTTTTCATAAGTTTTGATCTGTTAAACTTGTTCCTTTTTATCAACTGATGGTTCCATGTTGTAGAGAATTTCATTCTACCCAAATTTGACTTATGGAAGTCTGGATTTGGGGTTCCCATTGTTGTTTGGTGGAGCATGGAGGCCATGGTATTTTTCAAGAACATGTTCTCTGTGGGAGCCATTAATTGTACTTTTGGCTACATGCAACAATGAGTTGCTGAGCCACATGAGCATTAATTAATTGCATGGCCCTTTTATTTTAGTTGCTTGCAAGCTTGCATGTATTTGCATGCAACTTGCTGAGCCGCATAGGCCAACCTACCTGGGCCGCACGGCCTATGACTGCAATAGCAAGCATTTAGCTTATATGCATTATTTTAATGCAACAACTAACATCTAGCCGCATGTATTCTTTAGAATAATGTGCATCAGCCGCATAGCCTTCAGGGACAAGCATTACTTGAATGAAATTTTCTAATGCCTTTTTGAGAGCCGCATGTGAAGCATTTATCCAAGCATTTGATTCAATACTTTTGAATGCATTAAATGTTTTATTAAAAACCTTATTTAATGTCTTGTCCCTAACGAGCATTTAATGCTTTATCAAAGCATTAACCTGATGCTTTGTTCCAGAATGAGAATTAAAGCAATTTTAAGCATTTAAGTCCTTATTGTTTTATGTATTATGCTTTAAATGCTTGGGTTAAGCATCTTGGAGTACAGAGCCGCATGGAATAAGACATTTGGCCGCATATGGCCCTCATTGTAGCCGCATAAGCATGCAATGCATTAATGTACATTCTAAATACATGCAAGATTTTAACGTGTACAATATTTTTATAGTGAATGCATTCTCCAATGCATTAATGTATATTATTAAATGCATTAATACAAGAGAGCCGCATGGACATCTACAACATTAATTGCTTGATGCAGAGCCGCATGGCCTTGGACCATTTAATAATATTATTATTTGCATGGAATCTAGGGTGAGCCGCATAGGCTCCCTTCTCCCACTATCTAATGTTTGGTCACGTGGACCATTGATTAGGTAGCTCACGTGAACCCTTGTCTTACTGCATTAATTGTGGGGAGGTCCCACATAGCTTCTTTTAGTTGACTTGCTTGCTAAAGTGGGAGATTGCATTTAATGAGGGTCCCACTGTCTTTTGTCTTATTTGATTTTATGACCTATTTATTGTTTCTTGGCCGCATGGGGTCCCTCCCACTCTTGGCCGCATGCACAATTGTATGCTAGCCGCATATGGCTTGCTGGCCTTAAATGTTTGCCTAATTGTATTTAAATAATTTCGTAGCCGCATGGGTGGCCTCCCACTCTCTTTGACCGCATGTTTTTCTCCCACTTTTGGACCGCATGGGTCCCACTTTGATTGTTTAAATATTTTATTTGCTTGAATTGTGGTCAGAATTTCTTCCCACTCCCAACATGAAAATTGTAGAGTTCTTCTTGGCTTCAAGAATATATATTATTAAATATTATTATTTAATTGTGTAAGTTTCTTCCTTCTTTGATAAATGACATGACACGACGGTGACCCGTAGTGGTGCACTCTTGAAATAAACTTGACATGATATTCTTGACATGATAACTTAAAATGATAAATAAGAATGACTTGATAGTGGCCCGTAGTGGCGCACTCTTGATAAGTAATAATGATAATGATAGTGGCCCGTCGTGGCGCACTCCTGACAAGAATTAATTAGTATCCTGACACCGTGGGTGATTGTGTTTGTAAAAAACCCGTCTCGTCTTGCATCATGTCTAGGACATGAATCCCTGGTTTCCCACGGTCAGGGATTCATACTGAAATGGACTAAGGCTAATTACTAGAATAATCCAGTAGTTCATGGAGAGACTTTCCCAGTTAGTTGCCCCTTTGATCCCGGCCTTATATATATACATGGGATTTGTTGCTATCCGTCGAGATGAGCGCACTTCCAGCCCGCCGTCGAGTGTGGTACCTTAGGACACATGTATCTTACTACAGTGTCTGCTATAACATGCTATCTTTTCCTTTTCTTTGCTGGGGTCATTCAGGTAGTAACAAACGGGTAATTGGACTTGGAAGAATCTCATTGCATCTTGCTAGTAACTAGGCCTGTGATAACCCTAGTTAGTTAAAGTATCAAGCCGTACTTATTGCTTGGCCGTGATTGATTGAATGGAGTCTAACTCAGTCTAGTCTTGACTTGATCCTGCACGAGATTGTCACATGACCTGATTGTTCATATTCGCCCTGTCCTGTACATGATCGTTACATGTCTTGATTCTTATTTTATCCTGCCGATAAATGGTGGGGAAACCAAGTTCCGTTCAGACGAAGGGTTACAACCCCGGTCCTTATTTGGTTTACGGGTTGTAACCTGGTTATCTGAATAGTCCCATGGTCATCCCATCGTATATCACCTTCCCAGTTCTATTTATTTAACATTCTCCAGTTTACTTTATGTCAAAAGATGATTTACTTAATGTTTCCCTATGTTCGGGATAAGTGCATTGGTACTGCACAAATCCCGATCCTCCTTTACTTATTTGCTTGTTGATTGCTAATGATTGGTTTTAAGTTCATAGTTCGGCCTCCTTTGTGGTACTTGCTATTTGGGGTCTGATCCCACTGGTTTTGCATGGCCAGGTTCTGATAGAAGAGCCCGAAGGATCTACCGCACCATCTACTCGACGGTGACCAGCAAGAGCACCAGAGTGCCTCAGTGGGTTTCTTTTATTCTCCCACTGATATGTAAATTCTTCTCTTGTAACGTTTAGCCCCGAGTACGTGTTTAGCTCGTGTTTTGGTTTTTCTTGATATTGTAGCCTACGGGCAATAACATATGTGTATTCTAGACTATAGCTAGTCCTTATCATGTACGAATACTCTAGCTAGTCATCAGCTTTGTGGTACTGGCTTCATGATCATTCATGTATATATGGTTCGGGACGCCTTACTATTGTATGTATGATGATCGTACTCTTTGCTCTTGTATAATTGCCTGTGATTGAGATACCTAGGATTGTTAAACCATAGGATTGATTGATGGCTTGTAAAGTAACCCCCATGTCTTGACAGCTTATACGTGATTTCAGAGTATTAACGTACTTTGGGATTGCGTAGCTGGCTGTGTCCGCCTCCGTCCAGTATTCTGGTTCTGGGGCGTGACAGTTTCGCCGATTGAAGCGTCTCGCTTCCATAACTCGACCGCATAGCTAACTCCCGGACTTAGCCATTCCTTGAACTACTCGGTTGTTTTGGCCTATCGTGCCCATGCCACAATCCGTTGCAAGGCCACGATTTGGTTTCGCGGACACTTCACTGCATAAGGCAAAATGCCGACCTCTTATCGTCCAGCGTAAAAGCATAGCCTGCACACCAGATCAACTAAAGTCAACACTTGCTCAAACGGGACTTATCCTTTGCATCGATTCGATTCATAGATTCCAACCGACTCAAAGCTTACCTTTGGCCAACGCAACACTTGCATCGATTCGCATCGATACCACATCGGGTCAACGCAACTCTTTGAGTCAACGACTCATCGTAATGCACCGTGCGGAGCGGGGCACTACAGGGCGTGTGCATGGAGCGACCTGGTGGCGCCGGCGGCGGTGGTGTTGAGTAAGGAAGAGAAGGTTTGGGAGTCGGGAGGGACGCGACGGCGGAGCATTTGGGAGTAGATGGATAGTGGGTCGGCGGAGATGACGATGGCGGTGTTGAAGGAGAAGAGCTTGGGGCTGGTCATGGCGGAGAAGAGAGAGGCGGCGAAGGAAAGGTCGGAGTCGGCGGCGCGGTGGAGGAGGCTGCTTGCGACGAAGGGGTTGCGGAAGAGGCCGGCGACGACGGCGTGGGCGAGGATGGAGCGGAAGGAGGGACGGTGCAAGAGGAGCTGGAGACGGAGGTGCCGTTGGAATAACCGGTTGCTCCGCACCCAACATGGGACCTCCTCCTCTCTTATAGAGAAAGGGACAATTTAGTCCTTTCATCATCGTTGAACCAAAGCACATGGGTCGGACCAAAACCCACTGTGCTTGATATTATATATATATATATATATATATATATATAATATATATATATATATATATATGAAGGATCAAGATCCCACACTTTTTGTATCCGCAAGTATCTTCCCTATTTACACCGTTGGATGGTGCTTTAAGTCATCTAATCTTAACCGTTGATTTACCAATGGTTAAGATTATATGACTTAAAGCACATCCAACAGATGTGAACATGGTAACGGTGGAGACCCTAAGAGCATCTCCAACCCTATTGTGAGTTTAGAAAAAATGGTTGCCACATAGGAATGACAAACTTTCATTCCAAAAATTCTTCTCCAATGCAAATGTAGAATAAAACATGAAGTTGATATGGCAATGACATGGCAAGGAGAATGTGAAGTTGGTTGTCTAGATCTAGACAATGCACTTCACAATGATTTTGTCTCCACATCAATTATGAATAGAAATATTTATAAAAAAGTTGAAGAAGTGGAGGAGTTGCCTTGGAAGTTGAAAAAATACTTTTTATTGTCTCCTCAATACTTTTGCATTGGAGAGAGTTTTTCTATCTCATTGTCTTTTGAGATATAATTTTGCCACATAAACAAGACATTGTCTTGTGGCTCATGCCACATAGGAGCCACCTAAGACTCACAACACTTAACAAGACAATAGGGTTGGAGATGCTCTAAGTATAACTTTTTATTTCCCAGTACTCTAAAAATACTCATAACCGCTACCTTCATAATTGCCAAGCAGACCCTAAGTATAAGATCAAGGTTTTGATAGTATCCTACTCACCAGAAAACCTCCAAAATTTTGGATTCAATTCGATAATTCGGATAGATCCGATAGAAACTTCAATAGAAAATTGTATGGTATAAATCTGTCTTTTTTATTCAATAATTTTTGCCATATTTTGGGATCTTTTGAGGTTTGCTTCGATTGTGCTACATCTCTACAAGAACTAGTGCTCCTTCTCTCAACTGGTTAGTTTGATCCCGATCCGAAAATCTGAATAATTGTATGGTATCAACTCTCTGTTTCTTATTCATTGTTTTTTTAGGTTTTTTTATACATTTGTACGAAGATCCTTTAAAGGATAGTTTTTATTCATTTGATGACACTTTTTTGTGATATTCTTTGGTCTTTGAGGGTTGCTTCAGTTGTGCCCCGATTCTTCTCTTGATCCAGATATAAATAGGATAAAGCTTCATTGGAAAATTACATGGTATTAACTCTCTTTTTTATTCACTATTTTTATTTTGATTTTTATACATTTGTACAGAGATCCTTTAAAACACACTATTTTTTGGATTTTTCCATATTTTTTTAGTCTTTTGAGGTTTGCTAGTATTTTGTCGAAAAAATTAATTTGTTAGTGTTTTGGAAACATGTGTTATTCTCTTTTAAATTTTAAGAATATATAACTTTGAATTTACAAAACCAAGAAGGTTGTATTCTTTTGTTTGGAACGATTAGTCATCTGCAGCTTCCTCTTCAATTTTATTTTATTTATTTTAAATTAAGGAAAAGGAACCAATTCAAATAAATAAGAAATAATTTGTATTAATTTTTAATATTAGAGAAAGAAAGAAACTTTTGATATTTGCTTCTTTTGTTGTTTCGCTTCACCAACCTCATATACCCATGACCAATTATGTGGTGTAATTTTCTTGTAAAATTTTCCAATTTTTGTGGGAAAAAACTCATTTTTGTTGTTCTAATTTAAACTTTTAGAATCCATAACTTTGAATTTACAAATTCTTTACGTATTTAATGATTCTCAAAAAGTTCAAAAAGTATGTCGCTTAGAGCATCAGGCCCAACCCATTTTCTAGATTCTAGATTTAGAATATAGGAGTTCAACTTTTAGAATAGTGAGACACATCCTAGATTTCAATTTCTAGATTTTCAGGTCCAACCCATCCACAGGAGCCATATGTTGGGTCTGAAAATTTCTAGATTCAGAATGTAGGAAATAATTTTGTAGAATAGTAAGTCCCAATTTGGAGTACAATTCTAAATTTACATTATTTTTCTCACTTTAATTTTTTACCACACAATTTTTGGGTGCAAAACTCATTTTATCATTTACTATTATTCTCATACAAATCCAACTCATTTTACATTTATTTATTTTTCAAAATATTAAATCATAAAATAAAATTTTGAACACCATCTACTAATGAAAAAAAATATACGTCGCACATGGAACTCGATGTTTAACCTTGATAGAGTGGAACCTTTCTTCTTTATTCAATACCAAGTCTGGAATGTACACCGATGGACTCAATGTTGCACACGTAAACGGTAAACGAGTGGAAGGTACACCGAAGGACTCAATGTTGCACATGCAAAGTATTGTGGGGCCACATGCATCTCTCTTAACCACTTGGGTATTGAGTGCTCGACATGGAACTCCCCTCCATCCAAGTAGGCTTGGCATCAGGACGGCCAGGACGACCGCCCAGGGCCCCATAAAATTTGAGGGCCCAAAAAAATTTAATATATATTAGGTATCTTGTATCTGTCACGCCCCGATTCGGGGAATCGTTCGCCTTCGCTTTGATTCACGTCGAATCGTTCGTCCTCGCTAAGGCGTGATGCCGTACAAGTCTGGAATTGTACTTGTACAAGGCGTGCTCGTGTTCCTTTTATAAAAGAGACATTTTGAATAGAGATTCGCAGCAGATGATAAAGAAGTTTTGGCAACACAGATATGATCTGAAATAAGTTCTTTATTGATATCTTTGAAATTATATTGCGTAAAACATAAGGCTCTCAAACAGCCGAGATGAAAGGCCAAACTTGCTACAACTTGCAGAAATATTGAAATGAGATACAACTTGTTCCATACATCATATCCTTTTATTATAATGCGGCAATAACCACCTTCAGCAAAATGTCTTCTTCTTCAAGTGGAAACTTCAAGATGTACGAAGCTTCTAAAGAGTC
The DNA here is from genome assembly GCA_029216955.1 of Iris pallida. Lineage (NCBI taxonomy): Eukaryota > Viridiplantae > Streptophyta > Magnoliopsida > Asparagales > Iridaceae > Iris > Iris pallida. Next base: position 19,635 of record JANAVB010041557.1, read on the forward strand.
GGACAGAAAGCCTTCAGCGTCTATGATTATCCACTAGGCTCCCGGCACCTGTGGAGACGAGGGTCAGTACATTGCCACATATGTACTGGTGAGCGGCCGTAACCAATCTCACCATAAATCAACAGTAGTAAAATTACATGAATGTTCACCATTGATTTGTATTCTTTCTATCTTGCCTTAGGGTCCATTAACAATTCATATATTTGATGAGAAATATAAGGAGCATACAGTGATGTTAGAAACATAAGCAATTCATGTTGATCTAACATAAGCAATTCATTGATCACCAATTTGGTGAATCTTACCCACGGTCGATAGCCATCCCTGTAAATATTTATGAATACCACTTACTCTGCCTGCATAAGACATTGTTAGCTATGCCACCTGTCTATATGAAGGTCACTGACTACACGCCATCTGGGACATCTTGGTCGGATGGCTCCCCTTCAGCGGTGGGTAGCTAGCCCATCCGGAAGGTTCCCGAAAGACCGTGCTACTACTTCAGCACTGTGTTCCTCCTAGGTCGAATCGGTTCCGTGGCCTCGGAGTACCGTTCGAGGAACTACCATGTATACAAGTTGTCCATGACCATGCATGCAATGCAACTTAACTAATAAGAGACATGACATGCATGATAATAGCACCTTCCACACATATTCGTAGTTCTCATTTCATCTTGCCATTTTCCCATCTTTCCTTGAGCCATAGGCTCGCATATTCGTTCATCCAACCAAGGGACTATTCATTTGTAACTCATTCTTTCGAACCGAAGTCCGATATACTTACCGCCCAATACTTGGGTCTTTGCATCACCTGTTAAACAATTCATAAAGCATACGAGCATCATTCGACTTGCAACATAAGCCTAGCCATGTGATAATTTATCTTTCATTATCTTTTCCGTATTACTAGCATCTTTTATTAAGCACCGAACGCAATAACAAGTCTACCATTGTTATGCGCGAATATTAAGGATCGTCGAAGGATCAAAGAGGTCTTCCATGCAACGTCACGCTAGGTTCACCGCATTAGCACCTGCATTGGCACCAACGTTTGGTCAGCATACTTCTTCCCTTTCTCTCAGTGATTCGATATGAAATGCGTAGACAGTGAAAGTAAATCCATGAAAACATTCATCGAAAACAATCACGAAAACGCACACAAAAGCCAACAGCAAAAGCGACATCGAAAACCAGCAGGGCAACGGTCTCGGGTCAAGCGACTCTTATATAACTCTTCCCCCAAGACTCGCGCCACTGCATCTTGGGCATCATTTCAAAAGAGTCCAATCCATAACGAGGAAAGGATCTCAATTCATTATCTCGCGATCCTGGTAAAGTTTCCTCAATTTCCATCCGATTCGCCATTCCCGCTAGCCCCACCGTGCTCCGCAACGGATTCAGGCATTACATATTAATACACTAATAAAAAGTTTCATCCCGAAACTTAAACACAAACCCACCTAGGTCAACAACAACGAGAAACTTTTCCTTCATATCCGCCTCAAGTTCCCACGTCGATTCTTCGACGGAATGATTTCGCCAAGCACTCGAACCAAGGAAACAACTCGGTTCCGCAAAATTTTTTCCTTCCTATCCAAGATCTGCACGGGTTCCTCCACATAAACAAGTCAGCTCTTAGCCCTAACGGACCGAAGTCTACTACATGGCTTGGATCGTGTACATACTTTCGTAGTTGGGAAACATGAAGATATCGTGCACTCCATCCAATGCCGGTGGCAACGCGATCAGATAGGCGACAGGGCCGACTCGCTTAAATTTCAAACGGGCCAACAAATCTTGGACTTAGCTTCCCTTCACACCAAATTGCATAACTCTGCGCATCGGTGACACCTTCAAAATATGTCTAAATTCCAATGGTCGATGAGTATCTGCATAACTCTTCTACCGACTTTGTGCCAAAGTAACTTCTTCCGAATCATGCGGACCTTCTCGACGGCCTGTTCCACCATCTCTGGACCAAGTATCTGTCGTTCACCGACTTCATCCCAACAATCGGAGACCGACACTTTCGCCCGTATAATGCTTCATACGAAGCCATTTGTATACTTGACTGGTAACTGTTGTTGTAGGCAAATTCTGCTAGCAGCAAGTGAGTATCCCAACTGGTTTTCAGATCAATAGCACAAAGCCTTAGCATGTCTTCAAGTATCTGATTCACCCTCTCGTCTGGCCATCAGTCTGTGGATGGTATGCAGAACTAAATTTCAATTGCGTTCCCATGGCAGCATGTAAACTGACCCAGAAATGCGATACAAATCGCCCATCCCGATCCGATACTATTGATGCCGGCACTCCATGCAGTCGAACAATTTCATCCAAGTATAGCTGAGCCAACCGGTCGACACTCCAAGTGGTTTTCATTGCGAGAAAATGTGCAGATTTGGTTAATCGATCAACGATGACCCAAATTGTATCATTCCCCCACTGCATCTTCGGCAAGCCAACTATAAAATCCATGGTTATATGATCCCACTTCCATTCTGGGATCACGAGGTTCTGCATCTCCCCGCCGGGCCTCTGGTGTTCCACCTTGACTCGTTGACACGCTAAGCATCGCGAAACAAGAGGGCCACATCTCGTTTCATGCCGTGCTACCAGAAGGTCGTGCGCAAAACTTTATACATTTTTGTACTTCCCGGATGTAAGGAATACTTGGCATAATGGGCCTCCGTCAAGATTTTTTTCCGGAGTTCTTCATCCTTCGGGACACATAGCCTCCCCTTGAGTCGCAACGATCCATCCTCGTGCATGGTGAAGTCGCTGGCTTCACCCTTTTCCATTATTCCGCCAATCTTAATCAAGAACTCATCCGTCCTCTGTGCTGTCTTTATCTTTTCTAACAAACTCGGCTCAAGTTGAAGTTTAGCCAGTTGTGCATTTCGGCCACGAATCTGGAGCTCAATTCCCATGCTTTCTAATTCCTCCAGTATTCGCTTGTCAACACAAAGCGATCCCACAAAGTTCCTACTCAACGCGTCCGCCACCACATTGCCTTTTCCTGGGGTGTACGCTGTAGTACCCCGACCCGCAAGATGCCTTATGATGGATGATTGGTTCGATGAAGCCTTGTTGGACTTGGGATTTTACGAAGGATCGCTTGGAAGTCTATGCGATCGTGGCGGGAATCGTCCTATGAATGTGAGTAGTGTTGAACCCTTCAAAGATCCTTTAGCTTCACGCTTAAAATAAGAATAGTGTGCTATGTTTCTTATTGTGTTGTTCAATAACACCTTGCATGGAATTTGGAAAGATAATGAAAGATAATAATCATCTGAACGTAAACTGTTGTGGCTAGATGAATTGTATGCTTGTACGCTGTTGCGATGAATTACATGACAGGTGAAGGCAAAGTCCTAAATACTTGGGCGGTGAGTATATCGAGCTTTAGCTCAATGAATAAGATGGCAAAACAGATGTTGAGACCCAAGAACTGGGCAGTGAGTATGCTTGGATTGCATTCAAATAAATGTATGCTAAACAGATGCTGAGTCCCAGGAATTGGGCGGTGAGTACATTGAGTTGGTTGGAAAGATGTGGCAAGGCATTTGGTAACAACATTCTATTATTCCGTCGTCGATGTAGAATGTTGATTACGCTAAGACCCTGGATGGGCAGATGATAATGTGAGCATTGGCTCAAGGCAAGATGGCTAGATGGCAATACGAATGAGAATGATGGTTTTGCTTAGTTTTTCTTATCATGCATTATATGTTTTCTTCTTAGATAAGTTGCATATAGTTGCGTGGTCATGGACAACTTGTCGACAAGGTTTCGTTCCTCGAACGGTATTCCTGGGCCATGGAACCCGGTTCGTCCTAGGGGAAATAAGGATGGTGTCGATGTACTGACATCGGGATTGCAGGACTTGCAGTGGGGGTTTGCTACCGCCCATTGAAAGGATGCTGAAATTCCTGGATGCTGAAGTAGTAGCACGGTGTTTCGGAAACCTCCCATGGATTCGCACCCCATTTGGAGTTAGTCGTTCACCAGGAAGACGGTCCAGGATGGCGTGTCGCCAGTGACCTTCATATAGATAGGTCTAATGCTAATGATGTCTTATGCAGGCAGAGTAAGTTATTACTCAAATACAGGAAAGGATGTCGGCTGTTGGTAAGAATCACCTGGACGGTGATATTTATATTGAATCATGATATGTTCCTAACAATGTCTTGTGCAGGCAGAGTAAGTATTATAAATGTACAGGGATGGCTACACGACCGTGGGTAAGAATCACCAAAGGGTGATAACAGTATGCTTTAAAATATGTTGGCTATGAGATTTGCATGCTTTACTTCTTGTCGGCTATAACATGAAATTGACCCTAAGGCAATGAGAAAGATCACTGTTAATAATATTTTGTAACATGATTACATAGTGTTGTCTTCTTAGGTGAGTTGGGCCAGCACCGCTCGCCAGTACATTGATGATGTACTGACCCACGTTGTGGGCAATATTACAGGTGTTTGCTTGGGGGAAATCATGTGAATCAGTGCTTGGCATCGATGAATCGGATGGGTGTACAGAAGCTCTTCTTTCAAGACGATGTCTTCAGCTATACGGGACATAATGTATGGAACAGTGGAACTCAGTTGTACCAGTGAGATTGTAGCCATATTGGCAAGTTCATGTAAAGAAGTCGGTATATTCAGTTGTAGCCTAAAGGGCAAGTGTATACATTCAGTTGGCTATTTAAGAGCCTTGTAAACAGTTGTAAACTCTATATTTCGCTGCGAGTCTTGTAATCCATTTTGATTATCAATAAAGAGATACATTTTTTTATAAATTGTGTGACTTCAATTTATCTGCTTGGTTCCGCTGCGTTGTCGATGTTTTTCTGAGAATTACCAGGAACTGTAATAGTTTTGCCTTGTACAAGTGCAATCTAGACTTGTACGGCATCACGTCCAGTGGCTAGTTTTCGATCCTCCGGGATTGGGGCGTGACATAATGGTATCAGAGCACGGCTTTACGTCCTTGGATTCTTATTCGATTTGTTTCAAATCAATGTTGCTACTAAAGATGATTCTAAGCTGCTTCCGCGATTATTCAAAGATTGCTTCCGCGATTATTCAAGTTGCTTCCGCGGTGAATCAAAGTTGCTTCCGCGAATACTCAATGTTGCTTCCGCGATGAAATCAAAGTTGCCTCTATGATGATTCATAGTGCTTCTGCGATTGTTCTGTGTTGCTTCCAAACTATTCTATGTTGTTTCCTCAACTGAAAGTCCGTTGATCATTCTAACCTCTCACTGGGTGTTCCATACAATAAGTCTAAATATGTGGGCTGTGATATGTGTGCTTTGTTGAATTTCTAAAAGATACCAAAAAGAATAACAATGATGCGATGCTATAATAAGTTTGTGATGTATGTTGGATGTCTTATGTGTGGGATTCCTTGATTCGATTGTTATGCAGCAATCGACCGTGGGTGATGGCTTGGTATGTTGGAACAGAATATGCATGGATTTCAATGAATGGGAATCGACAGAATCTTGAGTCGGTATTTGTGGTCAGCATAACCACTGCAGGATGGATTGTCCATGTTGGACGTTGGTTTGATGCGAAGAAATATTGTGTTGGGAATGGCTTGAGCTCTGAGTGGTATATTGCATATACCCTCGTCGTGGTAAGATGTCCCTTGACCCTTGATGTGATTATGATTTTGTGATTGCTTTACCTATAAGGTATTGGGCGGTATCGAATCATAGTTGAACTTACGATTGATACATATCGGCTAGGCGTGTTCCTTAATTGTTAAGTTGGATGACCCGTTGTGAGATTTTGATGTGTTCAGATGAACCATCGCTAGACCTTGTCGGTTAGCATTAAGTTGGGTAATAAGAGAATTAAGAATATGAAATGAATGCCTTGGTTGGGAAGGAAACAAATTTCAGATTCAGGCGAGTACTTGAATCAGTTGGATAAAATAAGGATTGTAGGCTTAGTAATGTTGGTGTGATGTTGCTATCGAAATATTTTACGGGAATAACTATGGACCGAATATTGAACGATGTTGGAATTGAGTGAAAGAAATTGCATGTTGGATATCAACGAAATTGATGGTGATGTTAGACGCTTATCGGGATGTACAAATGATTTAGAAGATGCAGAGAGTTGCATCGACGACCGAAAAGATTAAGAATGGAATTGAGGAATAGATGATCTTAGCACGTGGTGCAGTATGCTTGAGAGAAATTGATGTCCCGAATTAACAAGTTATGACCCTTGACTATTTTGAGGCATAAAGAATGAGTACTTGTCCCTGGATGCAGGACAGAGTAGATGTTCCTTATGAGAGTCGAATGGCTGGGATACAAATAAGTATCGAGGTACAGCGATATGTAATAGACCATGTCGGTAGATGATGTTGTCGCATGAATAACAAATTTGGTGGAATATAAGAATTGTGGGATTATGACTTAGCTAATGAGTTATGTTATATCCACTAAGATGACCGATATATAGATGCTAGATGATTGGTGCTATAGAGATTGGATCGGTGCTTGAATAGTAAATCTTCTTATGGAATCACAAGGAGATGATGCAAAACGAATACTGATGGTTAACGTAAATTTGCTAAGAGATGACCGTGTTGGTGCTAGAAAATTTATAAATGATGTCTCGGAAGAAATATGATTATGTAGTTGCCTTATGTTGTTGGTTAAGGAGTACAGACCGTATCGATGATCTAAGAATATGGGAAACGAATATGTCGCGAAGAGACCGTAGGAAAGAGATCATAAGTGATAAACTATTGAGATAGTAATGTTGGATTATGACTCAGAATAGTTGGCCCGATTGAATAGACATTTGAGTACGATATGAGGATGCAAGTCGGATTGAACAAGTGATGCTATGTCTATGCAAGTGGAAATTAAAAGTTTGAATATTCGATTGATAAGTTTTATATGATAGCTTCGAGATTGACCCACAAGGATTGTTGGATAGAATTGTCGGATAGATTTGGTCGATTGCGGGTAAGTCTAGAATGAGACTTCGTTGGGTATGACCCGAGTATGAGTACGGGTAGAAAGACTGGACCCTAGATGTCGGTTAGTTGACTAGAGCGTCAGCTGGTTGCCTAGATTGTTGACTGGTTGTCTAGAGTGTCGGTTGATTGCCTAGAATGTTGGTTGGTTGCTTAAGTTTCAGATTGGTTGGCTATGTTCTTCAGTTGTCCGTGTTGGGAATAAGTTCATAAGATTGGGGTGGTGTCCCATGTCCCTAAGTTGGTTAGACCATAGAGTTGCCCTATGATGAGAATTGGTTGCCTCTAAGATAAGAGATAAGTATGTCCCTGATAGCTATCCATCTCATATATGTTAGCTGAATATCTGGTCTAGCTTAGATTAGCTGACCGTAGAGACTTGACTGTATGCTAAGTTGACTGTTGGAAAACCGTAGGATGTCCCTATTGATGTTGCGTGAGTATAGTCAGGATGAGTAAGATGTGTTGGAAGGCAGGCTTCGGAATGGAATGAATATTTGGGAAATTTGATGTTATAATGTTGGACGGGATGATGGATCATGTTGGTTTTGAGCTTGGTTGTCTTTGTTGAAATGTTGGAAATTGTTAAAGCTGGTTGGATTGGTTGATCAATATTGAGCTGCAAAAATTGTTGGTAGTGCCTTGAGACAGTTGGGATAATTTTATTGATCGGATCAGAATTGAGGATAAGTGTACGACGGGATTGGATAATACATTTAGCCGAGATCGGCGAGAGCGAATGTGAATAGGAGTGACCCTCAGAATTAATGTTGTCAGAATATGATAGTTGCCTATGCGAGAGGATAATATGTTGGCTTGATCAATACGAGAAAATATTGGAGTACAGCGAGAAATGTTACTAGAGTGGAATGGATGGTACAATTTGATGGATGAATCATGATCGAGAAAGTTACGAGTGCAAACAAAATATATGGATGCGAACGATGATGAGCATAAGATTTGATCGATGAGAATTGGGATATCAAAATAAAATGTGGCAATAGGATTTATCAACTTTGGTGGCATGGATGACAATGAACTTGAAAGGAAAACTTGATACATCTAAGTCGAACTATTTTGGAAATTTTGGATCGGTTGAGGAAAATTGCTCGAGTTGGAATTGGCAACATTTGTTGTGTTATTGGTTGGTTGGGACATTGAATAAACAAGTAGGATTTTACGAGATGCTTGGAAAGAATTACTGATGTTCGGAAGAGAAGTTATACCGTAGCTGTTCGTTTTCTCTATCACTGAACTTGGCTGAAGTGCATGTATTTCGGGGACGCCTAAAATATATGTATGATTCCAACTAAGTGGTATGCTGAATTCAAACGAAGCCACGGAAAAGATTATTGTTTGCCATTAAAATTGTTTTGATTGAAATCTTAATACAAACAGAACAGTGATACAATATAGGACTTAGATGTAGTCCTAGGAGTACACTTTGTTTAAGCTGGGTCCTTAGTGCCAATGGAGCGAGTGGTAATGCGTTGACTCCGTTGACCGGCTGACGGCGGTTATCGGTTCTCTGAAGGTGTTGATTGCTCTGGGTGCTGGAGCTTGCTGAGAGGAGGAAGACGTTGAGTGTCTAGGACTGCCTCTCTGGTGATGTGAGTCTTGTATTCTGAGTCTCTGTGTGTGTGTGTGAAGGGGATGATCCTTCTATTTATAGTTTTGTAGGCTGGCTGCTCATGCGCGCATGTAGGATGCGCCGGTGTGGGGACGCCACGTGGAGGTTGCTGATGGAGGCGCATGGATGCTGCGCCCTGATCGAGAGGAAGAACTCTTCATACTGCTGTTGTGAGCCGGCACGTAGCAGAGAGAAGATCTTTCCGTTGCTGAAATCTCGGATGAGTTGAGTCAAAGGACACGTGTCGTCGACTCATGGTTCGAAGATCTCGGATTTGGTGGAGAGTAGTGATCTGGTGAGCTGCGCCTTGGATTGGGCGCAGGAGGAGGCTGCGGCTCATAACCTTTAGGAGTTACAAACCATTTAGGGCGCATGGCTTTTGAGGCGCATGCAGGCGACTTTCCTTCTGTCTTTCGGGATCAGAAAGCAGTCTGAGGCGCATGGCTTTGAGGCGCATGCTGATTTGGACGCATGGCCGTAGAGGCGCATGCGGATGGTGGAGTGGCCACGTGGCAGTAGCCATCGAAATAAAGTCATGATGATGCTGACGTTGCCGACGCTTCGTTTTCTGAATAAAGCTGTCAACTGTTCAGACTTTGGGAGGCGTGCTGCCAACTCTGTCAGTTCAACATTTAATGTTGGTGACGTTCGATGGACAGCTGAGTGGCCGCGTCGGTTGGCGTTCCACTCGGTATGGAGATGTGTGAGGGCGTACCCTCTATGATGTGCCGAGTACTGTAGGACGCGTCTGTATGATGCGCCTGATGCCGAAGGGCGCGTCCGTGTGATGCGCTGTTTGGCTGGCGCATCGGACATGTCTTTTAATGATGCGGCTGTCTCGCTCTTCGAGTGCCATAAATAGCCGTTTTGGCTGAATTCGAGGCGTCCGGTTCATACATTTAATGTAAATTCATTGCACGGAATTCGGAGGGCCATCCACTTGGCGCATGGGTTTGATCTGCCCGGCCTATAAATAGTGGCATGGAGAGAAGATTTGCTTCTCATTCCCTCACGTTCTTCCAACATGAACTTGAACATGCGGGTGCATTCTGTTGACGAAGTGCTCCCGAGGGTGAAGATGAGACGCTGTGTTGTCTTCGATGCACTTGAAGGTGACTGTTACATCCAAAAGACGGAGTCGAGGGCTTCTGAGGCAGGCGGAAGGTGCCTGTTACATCCAAAGATAGGGATGCTCGAGCCTCGTCTTCGTTATTCCGGAAGAGCCGTAGATCGGAATGGCGGTGCAAGGCTCTCTCTTCCTTCAAAGTGGGTGTCGCCCACTTTGATTGTGTTGAAAGCTGCTCCTTTAGCCGCGGTTTTCGATCACGGTCTTCCTTCGGCTTTGGAGGCTCTTTCGAAGCCTCCCCTGGCCACAGCATTTGCGGTGCTCTTCTCTTCCTTGGTTCCAGCCAGAGGGTTAATGCTTTGTGTATCGAAGCATTTATCGGGCGAGCCTAGTTGGAAGAGCGGCACATAACTGGGCTCTGCTCGGCCAGGTGAGCCTGGCTGGAAGAATTTGGCTGAAGGGATGCACATAACTGAGCTGCTGAAGAGATGATAGGATGCGCCTGGATGGAGGCGCATGATATCTGCTGCACCTCACTGGTGGCGCATAGTGATGCTGCGCCTATCTGGAGACGCATGGTGGCCGCTGCGCTTATCTGAAGGCGCATGGTGGCCGCTGGCTGTAGACTTAGGCTCTTTTCTTTGTAGAAATTCTCCTTTGTACAATCTTTTCTAGACATGTAATAGACTTTTATATATAAATAAAAAGTCCTTCTTCAAATGTCTATACTTATTGACTTTGCTGTGAAGTTCTTCGTCTGAGTTCTAGCGCATGTAGTGTCTGGCGCATGGGCTTTCTGGTTGTGAAATTCCATGCTTCTACAAGACCCCCTTCAAAGTTTTCAAAACTTTTGAATAAGTTTTGGAATACTTTGAATAAGAAGCATGGAGGTCAGGGCGCATGATTTCTGGGCGCATGTATGTTCGGGCGCATGCTTTTCTCAGTTAATGATGATGGTGCCTCGGTAACCGAAAAGATTAATGATGATCTTTTGGTTTTATTTGCTGCTATCCTTGCACAGAACCCGAGGCGACGGCTGAGATCACACGTCATCTGTTCACGCGTGCGACCAAGCCCTATAAATAGGTAAGAGTTGGAGAGAGAAAGGGTTCTTCTTCTCTGTGCCTCTGCTTCTTTAGAGTTTCTTCTTCAAAACCCTAACTTCTCCTTCTTCTAGAGAATGGCTCCCAAGACTCCTCGCGGTGCTGCCGGCAAGGGGAAGGAGAAAGCGAAGGAGTCTGTTGATGAGGATGTACCTATCACTCTTGCGCCTCTTGCCGACATTCGTCCTGAGGTGACAGGTGAGTTTCGTCTCTGCTTTGGGCCCTGTGCCCTAACTGCCGACGCGTATAGACTTTGGTCTTTGATGATACGCCAAGGTTCTGTCCTGCCGACGTGCATAGGTTTATACCTTTATCATGCACCGAGGTTTTAATGGCTGACGCGTATGGGTTTTATTCCCTGAAGGTGCGCCGAAGCCTTTGCTGACGCGCATGGGCTCACGCTCTGATAATGCGCCGAAGCTCCAATGCCAACGCGCATGGGCTTATGCCTTGATGATGCGCCGAGACATGCTGACGCGCATGGGCCTATGCCCTGATGATGTGCCGAAGCAGATGCGCGTGGGTCCATACCCTGATGATGCGCCAAAGCAGATGCGCATGGGTTCATACCCTGGCAATGCGTCAGTCTGCCTGACATATTTTGTCTTTTTTTTTTGTCTGACTTCCACTTTTGTTGTGCCAGTGTCGATGACGATCCCTTTGTTGAATGAGGTCCTCCTGGACGCTTCTCTTTGCCAGATGGGAGTTGATTTTGATGAGGCGGTGATCAACCCTGCAAAGGATGCTATCCTTCAGGACCAACCTCGTGAGAGGATGCTACAAATCCAGGTCCAGTTGTCGCTTTTCCTCCAGAGTATGATGGAGAGCGGTAAACTGAAGTCTGCTGATTCTGAAGGTGTGACCTTCTTAAAGCCTGCCTTTCTGTTTGGCGACCGATTAGTCTCTTCCGAGGCGAAGATATTGAAGATCAGAGAAGACTGGTTCTTTGCTGCTAAGGGCATGATGTTATACATGCGGCAGGTTGACCGCCAGTTGCCATTGACAGCCTTTTATCGTCTAGCTTCGAAGAGAAGGATGGGTTGGGAACTTACTCCTTCTCAAGGAGGTGCCTTGGGGGGCTCCCTTTCGATTGACACCACCTCGAACCAGCGAGACACCTTGACCGCTTCACGAACTGGTTCTTCGTTCAGTTACCGAGCTTTGCGTCCCGGGAGCATCTATAGTGAAGTCCCAAATGACACGTTTCCCTTCAGTGCCCCGACTTTTGCAAATCGGATGCTGACGTCGAAGGTCACGTATCCGACAGCTAGTTTTAGAGTCGAAGGTTGGTGTCACTACATCCCAAAGTGGGACGAGTTGACCTCCTGGGTGCTTTCCAGGTTCAAAGTTGAGCTTAAAGAGATAGGGCTGACTGCCGCCATTCGGGCCACGCAGGCAGGCGTGGACCTCAATAAGCCGATGTTCCTTGCGCTGTTGGAGCTTTTCAACGCCCAGACTGGCAGCTTCTTTACTCCAGTGGGGGAGTTGGAATTGGCCCTTCATGAGATGTACGAAGTGTCCAAGCTTCCTTGGGGCTCGGAACCGTACGAGGAATATTTCCCATCGAATGAAGAGATCCAGGTCTTGGAAGATAAGGACCCGGAGATGATGGCCGTTTTCAAGGAGGTGACGAGCCATCATTATCTGATGCACCGGAGGGACAAGGGTAAGACCCAACCTCACGTGACTGCTTAGAGGGACTATGTCTTCAGGCAGGATTTGGCGGATCCTTCGAGGATCCGGTTTGCGACTCCGCAGGGCTTGACACCTGCGGAAGTGAGTTCTGAAATAACCCGGCTGGACGAGAAGACCCCACATTCAAATGAGAGCGGCAAGAACACGTACAGCTGTTTCTGGCACTGCGCGCACCGGATGTCATCTAAGGCAGTGTTGACGGCCTACTTGATGATATGGCTCCGGAATTGCATATTTGTAGGGGGATCCGGTGCTGTTGAGAGGGTACATCGGAATCTCATTTTGCCTGCAGTAAAGTTGGCCTTTGGACGACCTCTGGCTCTCCTCCCCGCGATGGTGTGCAACCTGCTGCGCGGTTTGAGGTCTTTTGCTGATGATGTGATCCACGAAAAAGGTAATAATGACAACTTTCCCCGGGCCGAGCTGCCTTTCCATTATCTTATGGGGTGGCTGATCTTACATCATCCGAATGTGATGAGTCCTGGTCCTGAGGAGGACCATGTTGAAGGAGATGCCTTCATTCGCCGCTTCTACAAGAGGAAGTGGTTTTACACTGGCGTCCCCGTTTGTAGGAGGGTTTTGTCCTTCCTTCAGGGGTGGGAAATCGTGAAGGTTGGCCCGATCTTCAAGAATTTCGAGGCCGACCAGGATTTGGTTGATTCTGGCGAGGATGCGGTTACTTTGCCGAAATGGAGTTTTCGTTGGTTGCAGAGTATCCGGCCTTCGCATCTGGTCTACCGTAATCAGAACAGGTGTTATCTGGAACCGTACTTGCCAAGCCGATTTGCTCGTCAATTTGGCTACACTCAGCTAATGCTGCAGAATCCCAGTAGCAGTCTAGGCTTCATCGGGAGTTTACTGGATGGAGCCCGGGGCTGGCAGTATTATAATGCTGGATGTACTAGCGTTAAGTTTACCACACCAGTTCGCAATCCTCGGCCGCCGATCTTATATCCGGCCGCCAAGCTGTATTGTACTATGAATACTATGTCTCCTGGTTATGACAGGGAGACTAGTTTCATCATTGGAACCCAGTTGGAGGCAACAACGAATATGTTGGTGGCAGCTCGGTCATATCGTCCGCCAGAATTGGCGGGGTATCGGGCTGCTGCTATGGCACCAGTGAGAGACCCGTCTGTCGGAAAAAGGCGGGCTGACCCAGAAGCTGGTTCTTCTGTACTGAAAAGGTCGAGAAGGACGTCGACCCCGAAGATTACGGAAACGCCACTTGTAACGCCAACGGGCTTAGCTCCCGCTGAGGTAAGGAGTGCTTCATAGTTCCAATTTTTTAGGTCATTGTGGCGACTTATGCTCTTCTTCTTGTAGGGATTGAAGAAGAAGTCTCGTGCTTCGAAATCGGGCACCAGTAAGCCGAAGGAGGTGGCAGGCTCTTCTGAGGAGCGCATTCCACCAACGATGATGTCTCCTGTGGAGGAGGGTCCCAAAGATGTTCCCGCGGAGGTTTTAGTATCTCCTGACTTTGAAGTCGCAACAACTTCTGGGATAGTACCATCTGCCGTGGAGGCCTTGGACGCTGAGGGTCCTACAGACTCGAGGCATCCTGATGATGAAGTGGATTGGAGTTCGTCGCCTTCTGGTGACGTCCCTCCAGCGTTGCAAGGGTCCGTTGCGGGGACAGCAGAAGCAGTGAGGATAGAGGAGAGGGTTGATTCCCCTCCTGGTCATGATAAAAGGAGGTCGGCCGAATCATTGCCGAATCCTTCCTTGGCTTCAACCATGGACATAGAGATGGCTACCGATCAGGCGGTAGCGACAGATTTTGTCCCTGTAGAGGGATTTGAGAAGAATGAGACCCTTCTGTCGGTCTTGTCTCCTGGGGCTGGCCAGGAGATAAATGTCGATCTCCCCGTTTTGCCGGAGGAGGTAGCTGATGCAGATAGAACGTCGGGTGTAGAAGAGGTGGCCGTTGACGTCGGTGCTTTCTCCAGTCTTGAGAAGGGTAAGGGTGTGGAACCCTCTGTTGCTCCTTCCACTTGGGGTACTATCACGATGCATGTGTCGGCTCCTTCTGTTCCTTCGACTCCTCGGGCTAGCAGTCTGGGCCCTGTTGATGAAGAGCCTATTGCTGCCGAGGTTCAAACCTCTCAGATCGAGGTTGGCGGATCTTCCTCTGGTCCGCAAACTGTAGTAGCTTCCTCAACTCCTGCTATGACGCCGCAGGTGCTGGCGGAAGCCGACGGGTATGTGAAGTTCCTCGTCGAGGGAGTGTACAAAATGCTGGAGAAAGGTGTATCTGCAGTGATGGATGCCAAGGGGAGCTTTGCGGCGGCAAAAGCTTTGGCAATGCCTTGTATCGAGCTGATCCGCATTCACCAGGGCCATGACCATATGGCCGAAATTCTGGAGGTTTCGGTGATGGAGCTGGACGAGCGGCTCGCGAAACTGCAGCGCATCCAACGAAATGACCTCTCTGTCTTGATAGATGCAGAGATAGGGAAGTTGATGGCTGAAATCGAGGCTTCCCATCGAGCCAATGTGAGCAGTTGGGAGCGTGAAGTGGCTGGGACTGAGGCTGCGGCGGAAGCAGTTGTCTCAATCTATGGAGAAGACGACGGAGAAGCGGGGCTGCGGTGGATGCTAACATCGCAGAGGTTGATGCTCAGATGCGCCGTCTTGAAGACCAGCGGGCCCAACTTCAACTAGAAGCTGATCGTGTCCTGGCTGAACACGTGGCATTCAAGCAGGAGAAAGCGACTCTTACTCAGCGGACCCTTGCTTTGGCTCAGCAGCGACGACAGCTTGATGAGAAGTATGAGAGTAAAACTTCCGCTGAGGCTGTTGGGTTAATGCGTCAAGAAGCCGAGCTGCGAGTCCAGGCGACTGTGGAAACTCGCACTGCCGATCTGAGACGTCGAGTCAGAGAGCTCTCATCCCATCCTGGAGAGGATCGGGGACTGTAGCTTCTCTTCTTTTTATGTGTTTTTGCAACTCTTGCTGGGGGAAATAGCGTATTTCTGTACTCCCTTTTTTGAAAAATAAAGAAATACACTATCTTTGTGATGTGTTCATTTTTGATCTCATGAACTTGATGATTTATGTGGACCTATTATCTTTTGCGCACCTTGGTTTTTAGGTACAGATAATAAGTTTGAAGGAACCAACATGTTTGCTCAGAGGTAATGTGGACATGGCAATCATTAGGTTCAAATGATAGAATCCTCCTACTCAGAGGTATTTATGGACGTGGTAGGAATGATCCTGGGGGATACGCTGAACAACTCAGAGGTAATGTGGACGTGGAAGTTCTGCGATCAATGTACGACAACACAGGAGTTGTTTGTACGGGATGTTTACTCAGAGGTAATGTGGACGTGGTAAACATGAAGGATAGCGTAAGCTTACGAAATGTAAGGTTCCGCTTTGTAGGATGTAGAGAGACAACTCAGAGGTAATGTGGACGTGGTTATCTTTCTACGGAAGGATGCCACGGAACAGCTGGGTTCCGGAAGCGTTTGATTTTGTATAAAGAGGTTGTTTGGGGAAATACATGTCTTGGAGGATGTCAAGAATAGTACTTCTTTAGGAACTTACCGTTGATGGGCATCATGAACAAGTCCACATTGGGTTTGGCGAGCCGGTAAGCACCGTTTGAGTATACCGTCTCAATGATGAAGGGTCCTTCCCATTTGGGCTCGAACTTTCCTGGTGTCTTGTGAGTTAACACCATTGGCCTTCTGACTGCTAAAACCAGGTCACCAACTTGGAAAGTTCTTTGCTTGACCTTCTTGTTGAAAGCCTGTGATATACGGGCTTGGTAAAGTTCGATGCGTTGTTGAGCTAGGAGACGCTTTTCGTCAAGTGCCTTCAGTTCCCGCAGACGACGACGTTGATTGTCTTCTTCTGTGAGATCGTTTGTGATTGCCACGCGGAGCGAAGGTATCTGTATCTCGAGAGGCAGTACTGCTTCGCTCCCGTAGACCAGGGAGAATAGAGTGTTGCCTGTTGGGGTCCGTACCATTGTGCGGTAGGCCCAAAGGCATTCGCCAAGCTTTTCGTCCCAGTCGCGTTTGTTGGATGACACGACCTTTTTGAGCAGCCTGACGATAGTTTTGTTGAACGCCTCGGCCAATCCGTTTGCTGTCGGATTGTAGGCGGTTGAGGCCACGTTTTGAATGCGATTCTTGTCACAGAACCTGCTGAAAATGTGGCTGATAAACTGAGGACCATTGTCATGGATGATCCGCCGGGGTACCCCGAAACGGTAAATGACATGGTGTTTGATAAAGCTGACCACCCTGGAGCTTTTTACTTCCGCTAGTGGGACTGCTTCCGCCCATTTGGAGAAGTAATCGGTGATGGCCAGGATGAAGCGGTGTCCTCTCGATGAAGGAGGGGTGATTGGCCCTACAATGTCCATGTCCCAGGCTTCGAAGGGCCAGGAGGCGACTGTAGGATGTAGCGGCTCCGACGGTGTATGTATGAAGTCTGCATGAAGTTGGCATGCATGGCACTTCTTAGCATATTCCACTGCGTCGGCAACCATGGTTGGCCAGTAGTAGCCCATACGTCGCAGTCGATCTTGCAACTTAGGACCTGGTTGATGAGCTCCGCAAGTTCCGTCATGAGCTTCTCGAAGAGCTTCGACCGCTTCTTCGTTAGACAGGCATCGAAGGAGAAGCCCGTCGAAGGAGCGTCGGTACAGCGTTTTAGTGGCTGTATCGTAGTAGAATCGAAGAGAGCGTCTCCTGACTGAGACGGCTTCCTTCGGGTCTTCCGGAAGGATTTCGTAGACAGCGAAGTCGATGAACGGGAACCTCCAGTCTCGGACATTAACCCCAGTGTTCGTCGGCATGGCGTGGGCCACTTGCAAGCACAGGTTGTTTCTGGGACAAATCAGGTCTCGGCCAGTCACCATAACATAATGTTGAGTCCCAAGGGGTGCGGCCAATGAGGCTGCGAGGCCAGCCAGAGCGTCAGCCTCCAAGTTTTGTAAACGGGGGACATGTTCGATGAAGAACCCGGGTGAAGGTTGAAATGATGTTCAACGCGACTTCATGATAAGGGATTAAATCTTCATGGCGAACCTCGTATTGCCCCTGAATCTGGTTTACGACGAGTTTCGAGTCGCCGTAGGCTTCCAGATGATCCACCCCTAGCTGTTGTGCTAGCTGGACTCCCATGACGAGTGCGTTGTACTCAGCAACATTGTTGGAGCACGGCTTCGAAAGAGAGTATGCGCGCTGGATGACCAGCTGATCGGGGGAGACCAAGACTACCCCCACTCCTGCGATGGTTTGGCCGTTGGGGCCCGTTCTTGAAGCGCCATCGAAGAACATCCGCCAAACGGGGCTTTCTTTCGGTGACGTTAGATTCTTGGACTTCATCCGGGATGTCTTCATAGAGTTTCGAAGATTCTGGGATGGGGTGTGTAGCTAAAAAGTCAGCCAGAGCCTGACCCTTGACCGCCTTCTGCGGGACAAACACCATGTTGTATGGCGTTAGTAGGATCGCCCATGTAGCCAGCCGGGAGTTTAATGACCCTGGCTTCGTCATGAGAACTCTGAGCGGATTGACTCGGGAGATGACGTGAATTGTCTGGCCCGAGACGTAATGACGAGTCTTCTGAATGGCAAACACCAAAGCCAAGCACTCCTTTTCAACGGGGTTGTAGCGGTGTTCGGCCCCGATGAGCGTTCGACTGAGGTAGTAGATTGCTTGCTCGTAGCCTGCATCACTGTTTTGAGCGAGTAAAGCGCCGAGGGAATGATCCATGGCACGGACGTAGAGGAGGAATGGTTTGCCGGCGACAGGTGCCACTAGGACTGGCGGGCTTGTTAAGTAAGCCTTGATGTCGTCGAAAGCCTTTTGGCACTCCTTGTCCAAACGTAAGAGACTCCTTTCTTCATGAGCTGAGTAAAGGGTTGACATTTACCGGAGAGGTTTGCTATGAACCTCCGGATGTATGCCAGACGTCCCTGTAAGCCCCGAAGTTCTCGAAGGTTCTTCGGAGGGTCCATGTTGAGGATGGCTTTAGTCTTCTCGGGATCGACATGAATGCCTTTTGCCGTGATGACAAAGCCCAAGAATTTGCCGCTAGAAACCCCCAAGGAGGATTTAGCGGGGTTCATTTTGAGTTGATGTACCCGCATGAGATCGAAGACCGTCTTCAGGTCCTATAGGTGATCTCTTTTGAGGCGGCTCTTGACTGCGATGTCGTCAACATAGCACTCAACTGTCTTGCGAAGATGTTGACAGAAGATGGTGCTCATAGCTCGCTGGTACGTTGCACCGGCGTTCTTCAAGCCGAAGGGCATTACTGTGTAGCAGAAAATACCCTTTGGAGTCCTGAATGACGTGTGTTTTGCGTCATCGGGGAACATCTTGATTTGATTGTAGCCTGAATACCCGTCCATGAAGGACATGCGTTCAAAGCCACATGTGTTGTCGATCATTACATCGGTGATTGGGAGCGGGAATTCATCCTTCGGGCAAGCAGAGTTGAGATCCCTAAAGTCGATACAGACTCGTATCTTCCCATTCTTCTTGGTGACAGGGACGACGTTGGCTACCCAGTCCGGGTGTTGTTCCTCAAGGATGAAGCCACTGGTCAAGAGCTTGTCCACCTCCTGATCGATGGCGTTCATAATGTCCGGGCGGAAGCGTCGCTGTTGTTGTTTGATAGGTTTGGCATCTGGTAAGATGTTCAACCTATGCATCGCGATCTGTGGATCGAGACCCGGCATGTCTTCGTAGCTCCAAGCGAAGACGTCAATATATTCCTTAGCCAGTTGGACTAAAGATTCTCGGTCTTCTCCTTCCAAGCTTTTGCTGATAAAGATGGGTTTAGAAGAAGACCCATCCCCGAGGTCGATTTGCTCGACTTCGTCTTCGGTGGGAGGTTCTTGTAACTCAAAACGAGACTCCCATTGTTCTCCTAGGCATTGAGCCCAGGGTTCCTCTTCAAAGGTTCCGGCGGTTGGTCTTCGCCTTCATCTTTCTGAGGTTGCGCCGATGTCATGTTAGCTGACAGCACTTTCCTGAAGACTGATCCGATACTGGTATCGGAATCCCACGTCGATGCTTTCGACGAGTGGGAATGTTCTATGTCTTCTGCGTCTGAACTCTCTGGAGTTGATGGCGGCGTGACATAGCCTAACCCCCGTCGAGTCCGATTATAGTAATCCTGTGGCTTTCCATTGGGCATCGAAAGCCGGACAGGGAGATGCCGACCCTTGCCGTAGTTTAGGCCTTTATTGCTTTTCAGGTCGTAGCCCATCTTTTGGATGATGTGCTTAGCCGCATCTGTGTACCGATAGACTTGTACTCTGCCGGTATCAGGTTCGGGCTCGATTGACGGGAGGTTCCGACGACGCTCGATTTTGCCCGAGATGATGGTGCCTTCGTCTCGGCTTCGTGGAGGGACTATGAAGACTCCTTGAGACGGGACTATTTGATTGTGGTAGACGGTCGTTACTATGTTTGCAACGACCGTAGAGCGTTGTCTAATGTATACATGGCATTCCAGTGTGGAAGACAAGAATAATTGAAAGATACTCTATTGTTGATAAAGTACGAGATTTTATCCCGTGGGATTACATTGTCGAAGGAGGGTGCGTCTACATCAGCAGAGATATATTCGCCAAGCTCCTCATCTGTAAGCACTGGGGTCGGATCAGGAGAGTCCTCCACCGCTCTGACTTTGGGGTCTGAGAGGGTTATGTGAGCCCTCTCCGGCATCTTGGATGACTGCGGCGGCTTGCCTTTAAGACGCACCTTGAGGGGTGCCTCGGTTGCGCCTCCGATGAGTGGCGCCTTTCCTTGTAATTTTACCACCAGGGGAGCCGCTGTTTGTGGTGGCTTTCCCTTGAGGCGTATCTTCAGGGGAGCTTCGCGAGCCGGCGCTTTTCCTGATAGCTTGATGCTCATTGGAGGCGCCTTCTGGGGTAGTTTCCCCTTCAGACGGATTTTCAAGGGGGCGTCAGGAGTCGTCTCAGGCTCCATGTCTGGCTCTGTTGCCGTCTCTGCCTCATCATCAGCGTCATTGGCTTCCTCCTCATCAATAGGCTTGTACAAGTCGGAATCGGTGAAGTAGGCCTCAATCCCTTTGAAGGGATCAATATCTGCAAACTCCGTCCGGATGACGCCGTTGGTGGATACATATTTCATGCATTGGTGGAGCGTGGAGGGCACCACCATGTACTCATGTAACCATGGTCGTCCGATTGACCTCGGTATCCACCACATAACAAGTTACCTCAGTTTTGAGGCTGCCGATGTGACACTTCAGCCGGATCTTGCCCAGTGGCTCGCTCTTGCTAGCGTTGAAGCCACTGATGGTCGTATTGGAGGGCGCCAGCCAGTACATTAGGATCCCCAGCTTTGATAGCAGCGCCTTTGGAATGATGCTTAGGGAAGACCCTGGATCGATCTGAATCCTGCTCACCTTTACCGAACTGATGTACCCTGTGTAATACAACGGTCGGTTATGTCGGTGATGCTTGAGCAGCATGTCTTGTTGGGTGAAGGTTATGTTTGGGATAACTTCATCCGCACAATGACAGTGTACACAAGTAGTTGGGAGGTCTTCAGGCTGCTTGACCTGACTGAGAAAGGATTCGGCATCCTTCAGAGCTTCGCAGAGAGCTTCTCGGGAGTCCTTGGAGAGACGCAGGAGCTCGAACAAAGACAAGCGTGCAGGAGTACTGGCCAGTTGCGCCAGAATGTCAAAATTGTGGGGCTTGACTAGCCCCGAAGCATTTTTTTTCCGCAGAGGTCTGTCGAAACGGGCCTCCACTTGCTTTTGTTTATTGGCTGCTGAGGGCTTGGATGGACCCTCCTCAGGGATGGTGCCAGGAGGCACCACTTCGGCGGCAGCTTCACCGGGCTGGGAGTTCTGTTGTGCACGCGTCTGCACAGGAAGCGCCTCTTCCGTTGAAGAAGAGACCGTGCGGCAAGACTTGATCTTCCTGCCTTTTGCTTTGGAGGTAGGGCGTACCTCCGGTTGAGTTACCTCGGAGACGAGGTCGTGGTGAACCCAGAGGACCTCTCCTCGAGATGTGGTGAGTGGGACAAGTCCACTCACATTGTCACGGGTGGGTGGCAAGTTCACCACCTCCATTGTCGCCTTAGGGATGGGGACGACGCCATCTTGTGTGGTAGTCGGCGGCAAGGTGCCGAACTGAAGTGACACCACATTAGCTGACACCGTCTTCTCTTCGTAGTCGACGGAGATTACATCCGCATTGATCATGCGCTGGATGTAATTTTTGAGGACGTAGCAGTCCTTAGTCGGGTGTCCGACAAACCGATGGTAGTGACAGTACCTCGGGTTGTCTACCTTCCCGACTTCATCGGGCCGCTTTGGGTCCGGAAGCTTGATCTTGTCACCCTGCTTCAGTATCTCAAAGAGTTGCAGGGTGTCGTCATCATTGAATGAATAAACCTCCTTGGGTCTCGGTGCCAGTGGAGGCTTTTGAGTAGGCGCAGATGCGCCCTTCGAGGCATTAACAGTCAATGCCTGTTTCTCCTTTGTTTCTCGTCCGGAGTTGTTGGTTGCGGACTTTTTCCCCTTATCGTCAAAGGCGGGGAAGCTAAGTAGAGTTAAGCCAGAGCTTTACTGCAGGCAGCATGTTCATACTGCAAGCGGAGAGAAGCGCATGTTCTGGCATGCCTGGAGGTAGCCTGAAGCAGGCCTGACGGAAGCGTTCGATGAATACCCGAACCGTTTCCTTGTCCTTCTGGCGTATCTCAATGAGAGGACGCCATCGTCATGTCCTTCCACCGTCGTAGAAGCGGTTCGAGGAAGAGGCGTGTCAGGTCGTCGAAGGACGATATGGAATTATCGGGGAGGCTGCAGTACCAGTCATACGCCACCCCTTTCAGGGCCCCAACAAAGATGCTGGTGAGGAGCGCGGTCCTCCTTCGGAAGATGCCCTGTCTGCGACTGGAAGTACGTCAGGTACCGTCGTGGAGAGTCCTTCCCGTCATACAGCGTGAGTGTTTGTAGTTTATACTTTGGGGGATAAACCACCTTGTTCCACTCAAGGGGATAAGGCTGGGGAATGCCCATCTTCTGGCGCTCCTCCTGCCTGTTCTTGGACTCAAAGCACTCCCGCAGATCTTTGATCATTTCGACCACATCCTCCGTGGAGCTAGGAGCCGGGGAAGGAGGTACCACCTGGAGTGGAGCGTTTGAGGGTTCCGACGTCCGGGTGCTTCTGTGTCTGAGGGTGTCCGTTGGAGGGGCACACTCGACTCTCCATTGGCTCCTGGGTCGGGACCATTCGAAGGTGTCCTGATCAAAGCCGACCGCATCTCAAATACTGCTTGAGTCAGTGCTTGCATTGAGGCAGAGAGGGTTTTGAGTCCTCCTTCTAGCGAGTCTATGCGCTGGACAATGTCCTGTGGCGGTGCATCAGTCTCAAGATCACCCCCGGTCATGTATACTGTCATGACACGGCCGAATGTGGATGGATTAGTTGAGGCTTCGCTCTCAGCCTCGCTCTCATGTGGGGGAGTCACTTCTCCTGGTGTTTGGCCACCCCCAGCCACATTCAGGAATTCATCTTCGACAGGCGCATCTGCAAGGGCCTGACTGCCCTCAGCTCTGTCTTGAAGGGCCTCTTCGTTTCCAGCACTACCCCGGCGGTGTCCTGGAGGACATTGTCATTTTGAGGGGCTTCAGGGAGGCCATCGTCGCCTTGATGAAGATCCGCCGCAGCTGTGCTTTGGACATCTTCGTCTTCGGAAGGAGGCTCGACAAGGGTCTGGCTACCCCCAGCTTCCTCCAAGAACTTCTTCCTCGACCGAGTGCTTTCGAACACTCCAGAGGTCGAGACAGCTGCCTTGGTTTTCCTCGGCTGGCTTTTGGATGAAGACGAGGAATTGGCAGTCGTCTTCCGGACAGATGAGGAATTGGAGATCACGTTGCATGAAGCAACCTTTAGTTCCTCTTCTGCTGACACCTTCGTCCCAAGGCGATGTCGGAGGGGTGTCGATGATTGTAGCCGTTGGAAGACCGACTGCTTTGGTGGTACTGCCGTCTTGCAACAGCAGTTGATGGTGACCACCGCACAAGTGTGCCCCGTGAGAGGCGTATCGTGCTTGTTGGTCAACTATCCTGACCGCGCTTGAGTGATCACGTTGCGCAAGTCGTTGGAGGAGAGTGCTACCCTCACACCCCTCTCAGGCGCATGGCAGGGCCAAGCGCCGGGGTGGTCGGGTGAGTGCTGCGCCCCCTGATCTAATACCAAGCAGCATCACGATCAGTAGTGGGGGAACCACAGCATTTGAAGTGACTTGAACGGACCTCGAACGCACAACCAGAGGAGGCGCGGGAGTTCAAGACCACTGAATTTGCCTCTCTCGGCTTGGTTGTGCACGCAGTGAATGCGCCTAAGCGAGATGAGGACTTTGAAGGTCGACTCGTTGTCGGTGCAGAAGCACTTGAGTCAACCTTGTACAGCTTGCCATCGGCAGCGCACGTGATTGTAAGCGCATGCCTCTGGCCGGCTGCTGGCATAGCACGTTTGTGGCGCATGGCCCGTGCCGCCTTGGATTTCTTCGTACCAGCCCGCTGGGGTGCATAGTACTCAGCATCCAAATTCTCCTCGCCATTACAGCGAGTGAGTCTGTCAAAGACAGAGGATCTTTGCGGCGCACCAGAAGTGATGCGCGGGGCATTGGCTGCGCCCCTGCTCTGTCGACGTATCTTCCTCGCCTGAGAGGAAGATGGCTGGGGAACGTGGTCAGCCGCACGCTTCCCCGAGAGATGCGCTGCATCAGCGGGCGCACCTTGACTGCTGAGGACGTCAGCAGGAAGGGAATGCTGGACGGGCGCATCCCCTTCAACGGTGGTGCCCGAGGCGTCGACTTTGCGCACCCAGACTGCGCGGGTCTTCTTCGGCTTCGACAGCCGCTTCGAAGGACTCGCACTTCCTTCAGAAATGAACTCCTCGTACGCCTGTTGATTGAGGCGCACTACCAGCGTCTTGTGGGAGGAGCCCACCTTCACGTCGTCGGCCTGTGATACGACTTTCTCGGTAGAGGAGAAAGAAGTCCCCAGCAGAGTCGCCAGCTTGTTTGCCATTAAAATTGTTTTGATTGAAATCTTAATACAAACAGAACAGTGATACAATATAGGACTTAGATGTAGTCCTAGGAGTACACTTTTGTTTAAGCTGGGTCCTTAGTGCCAATGGAGCGAGTGGTAATGCGTTGACTCCGTTGACCGGCTGACGGCGGTTATCGGTTCTCTGAAGGTGTTGATTGCTCTGGGTGCTGGAGCTTGCTGAGAGGAGGAAGACGTTGAGTGTCTAGGACTGCCTCTCTGGTGATGTGAGTCTTGTGTTCTGAGTCTCTGTGTGTGTGTGTGTGAAGGGGATGATCCTTCTATTTATAGTTTTGCAGGCTGGCTGCTCATGCGCGCATGTAGGATGCGCCGGTGTGGGGATGCCACGTGGAGGTTGCTGATGGAGGCACATGGATGCTGCGCCCTGATCGAGAGGGAGAACTCTTCATACTGCTGTTGTGAGCCGGCACGTAGCAGAGAGAAGATCTTTTCGTTGCTGAAATCTCGGATGAGTTGAGTCAAAGGACACGTGTCGTCGACTCATGGTTCGAAGATCTCGAATTTGGTGGAGAGTAGTGATCTGGTGAGCTGCGCCTTGGATTGGGCGCAGGAGGAGGCTGCGGCTCATAACCTTTAGGAGTTACAAACCATTTGGGGCGCATGGCTTTTGAGGCGCATGCAGGCGACTTTCCTTCTGTCTTTCGGGATCAGAGAGCAGTCTGAGGCGCATGGCTTTTGAGGCGCATGCTGATTTGGACGCATGGCCGTAGAGGCGCATGCGGATGGTGGAGTGGCCACGTGGCAGTAGCCGTCAAAATAAAGTCATGATGATGCTGACGTTGCCGACGCTTCGTTTTCTGAATAAAGCTGTCAACTGTTCAGACTTTGGGAGGCGTGCTGCCAACTCTGTCAGTTCAACATTTAATGTTGGTGACGTTCGATGGACAGCTGAGTGGGCGCGTCAGTTGGCGTTCCACTCGGTATGAAGATGTGTGAGGGCGCACCCTCTATGATGCGCCGAGTACTGTAGGGCGCGTCTGTATGATGCGCCTGATGCCGAAGGGCGCGTCCGTGTGATGCATTGTTTGGCTGGCGCATCGGATATGTCTTTTAATGATGCGGCTGTCTCGCTCTTCGAGTGCCATAAATAGCCGTTTGGCTGAATTCGAGGCGTCCGGTTCATCCATTTAATGTAAATTCATTGCACGGAATTCGGAGGGCCATCCACTTGGCGCGTGGGTTTGATCTGCCCGACCTATAAATAGTGGCATGGAGAGAAGATTTGCTTCTCATTCCCTCACGTTCTTCCAACATGAACTTGAACATGTGGGTGCATTCTGTTGACGAAGTGCTCCCGAGGGTGAAGATGAGACGCTGTGTTGTCTTCGATGCACTTGAAGGTGACTGTTACATCCAAAAGACGGAGTCGAGGGCTTCTGAGGCAGGCGGAAGGTGCCTGTTGCATCCAAAGATAGGGATGCTCGAGCCTCGTCTCCGTTATTCCGGAAGAGCCGTAGATCGGAATGGCGGTGCAAGGCTCTCTCTTCTTTCAAAGTGGGTGTCGCCCACTTTGATTGTGTTGAAAGCTGCTCCTTTAGCCGCGGTTTCGATCACGGTCTTCCTTCGGCTTTGGAGGCTCTTTCGAAGCCTCCCCTGGCCACAGCATTTGCGGTGCTCTTCTCTTCCTTGGTTCCAGCCAGAGGGTTAAATGCTTTGTGTATCGAAGCATTTATCGGGCGAGCCTGGTTGGAAGAGCGGCACATAACTGGGCTCTGCTCGGCCAGGTGAGCCTGGCTGGAAGAATTTGGCTGAAGGGATGCACATAACTGAGCTGCTGAAGAGATGATAGGATGCACCTGGATGGAGGCGCATGATATCTGCTGCGCCTCACTGGTGCGCATAGTGATGCTGTGCCTATCTGGAGACGCATGGTGGCCGCTGCGCTTATCTGAAGGCGCATGGTGGCCGCTGGCTGTAGACTTAGGCTCTTTCCTTTGTAGAAATTCTCCTTTGTACAACCTTTCTAGACATGTAATAGACTTTATATATAAATAAAAAGTCCTTATTCAAATGTCTATACTTATTGACTTTGCTGTGAAGTTCTTCGTCTGAGTTCTAGCGCATGTAGTGTCTGGCGCATGGGCTTTCTGGTTGTGAAATTCCATGCTTCTACAATTATCATGTGCTAAGGATTTGCACGAGTGTCGGAGGAAAGATCAAGAAGATGGTAAACTATGTTGAATCAATTGGGATGCTGTAACGAGACGATACATTACTTGAAATCAATCGAGAGATTGCGGAGAAATATTAAATGGTGCAAGTTGATCGTTGAGAAGTTTCATGAAAAGTTGGTTGAAGTTTTGAGGATGAGTTTTGTTTTAAGTTTCGAGGACGAAACTTTTTCTGGGTGGTATATATTGTAGTGTCCCGACCCGCAAGATGCCTTATGATGGATGATTGGTTCGATGAAGCCTTGTTGGACTTGGGATTTTACGAAGGATCGCTTGGAAGTCTATGCGATCGTGGCGGAAATCGTCCTATGAATGTGAGTAGTGTTGAACCATTCAAAGATCCTTTAGCTTCACGCTTAAAATAAGGATGGTGTGCTATGTTTCTTATTGTGTTGTTCAATAACACCTTGCATGGAATTTGGAAAGATAATGAAAGATAATCATCTGAACGTAAACTGTTGTGGCTAGATGAATTGTATGCTTGTACGCTGTTACGATGAATTACATGACAGGTGAAGGCAAAGTTTCAAATACTTGGGCGGTGAGTATATCGAGCTTTAGCTCAATGAATAAGATGGCAAAACAGATGTTAAGACCCAAGAACTGGGCAGTGAGTATGCTTGGATTGCATTCGAATGAATATATGCTAAACAGATGCTAAGTCCCAGGAATTGGGCGGTGAGTACATTGAGTTGGTTGGAAAGATGTGGCAAGGCATTGGGTAACAACATTCTATTATCCCGTCGCCGATGTAGAATGTTGATTACGCTAAGACCCTGGATGGGCAGATGATAATGTGAGCATTGGCTCAAGAAAAGATGGATAGATGGCAATACGAATGAGAATTTTGTCTTAGTTTTCCTTATCATGCATTATATGTTTTCTTCTTAGATAAGTTGCATATAGTTGCATGGTCATGGACAACTTGTCGACAAGATTTCGTTCCTCGAACGGTATTCCTGGGCCATGGAACCCGGTTCGTCCTAGGAGGAACATGGATGGTGTCGATGTACTGACATCAGGATTACAGGACTTGCAGTGGAGGTTTGCTACCGCCCATTGAAAGGATGCTGAAATCCCTGGGTGCTGAAGTAGTAGCACGGTGTTTCGAAAACCTTCCATGGATTCGCACCTCATTTGGAGTTAGCCGTTCACCAGGAAGACGGTCCAGGATGGCGTGTCGCCAGTGACCTTCATATAGATAGGTCCAATGCTAATGATGTCTTATGCAGGCAGAGTAAGTTATTACTCAAATACAGGAAAATGTCGGCTGTTGGTAAGAATCACCTGGACGGTGATATTTATATTGAATCATGATATTGTTTCTAACAATGTCTTGTGCAGGCAGAGTAAGTATTATAAATGTACAGGGATGGCTACACGATCGTGGGTAAGAATCACCAAAGGGTGATAACAGTATGCTTTAAAATATGTTGGCTATGAGATTTGCATGCTTTACTTCTTGTCGGCTATAACATGAAATTGACCCTAAGGCAACGAGAAAGATCACTGTTAATAATGTTCTGTAACAGGATTACTTAGTGTTGTCTTCTTAGGTGAGTTGGGCCAGCACCGCTCGCCAGTACATTGATGATGTACTGACCCACGTTGTGGGCAATATTACAGGTGTTTGCTTGGAGGAAATCCTGTGAATCAGTGCTTGGCATCGATGAATCGGATGGGTGTGCAGAAGCTCTTCTTTCAAGACGATGTCTTCAGCTATACGGGACATAATGTATGGAACAGTGGAACTCAGTTGTACCAGTGAGATTGTAGCCATATTGGCAAGTTCATGTAAAGAAGTCGGTATATTCAGTTGTAGCCTAAAGGGCAAGTGTATACATTCAGTTGGCTATTTAAGAGCCTTGTAAACAGTTGTAAACTCTGTATTCCGCTGCGAGTCTTGTAATCCATTTTGATTATCAATAAAGAGATACATTTTTTCATAAATTGTGTGACTTCAATTTATCTGCTTGGTTCCGTTGTGTTGTCGATGTTTTTCTGAGAATTACCAGGAACTGTAATGGTTTTGCCTTGTACAAGTACAATCTAGACTTATACGGCATCACGCCCAGTGGCTAGTTTTTGATCCTCCGGGATCGGGGCGTGACAACGCGATCGTCAAGTCGTAATCTTTATAAGCTCCAACCAACGTCTTTGCCGCAAATTTAAATCTTTCTGAGTAAAGATGTACTTCAGGCTCTTATGATCGGTGAAGATCTCGTAAGCCACTCCATACAAGTAGTACCTCCACAATTTCAATACAAACACTATCGCTGCCAATTCCAAATCATGCGTTGGATAATTTTTCTCGTGCGGCTTAAGCTGTATCGAGGCATAAGATATCACTTTCCCTCTCTGAGTCAACACACATCCCAAACCCAATCCGGACGCATCACTGTATATTTGGAATCCCTCGACGCCGTCTGGAAGTGCAAGGATTGGAGCTGATACGAGACGTTGCTTCAGATTTTGAAAGCAAGCCTCGCACTCATCAGTCCAATCGAATGCAACTCCCTTCTGGGTTAGCCGAGTTAAAGACGCTGCCACCTTTGAAAAATCCTTGACAAACTTCCTGTAGTAGCCTGCCAAGCCGAGGAAACTTCGGATCTCGCTCGTCGACGTGGGTTGCTTCCAATCCACTACGGCTTCAACTTTCTTTGGGTCAACGGACACACCTTCCGCCGAGATAACGTACCCTAGGAACGACACGCTACTCATCCAAAACTCATATTTGCTCATCTTGGCATAGAGCTGATTGTCCCGTAGAGTCTGTAACACTGTCCTCAAATGTTATGCATGGTCTTCTCTGCACTTCGAGTAGATTAGGATGTCATCGATGAACACGACCGCAAATTTATCCAAAAAGGGCCGGAAGACTCTGTTCATCATATCCATGAAAGCAGCAGGGGCGTTGGTCAGTCCGAAGGGCATGACCAAGAATTCATAGTGTCCATATCTGGTTCGGAATACGAACTTAGGAACGTCATCGGGTTTGATCTTTAACTGATGATAGCATGAGCGAAGATCAATCTTTGAAAATACAGACGCCCTTGCAACTGATCGAAGAGGTCGTCTATTCGAGGCAATGGGTATTTTTTCCGAATTGTAACTTTGTTTAGCTCGCGGTAGTCGATGCACAGCCGCATCGATCCATCTTTCTTCTTCACAAATATCACCGAAGCACCCCATGGTGAAACACTGGGTCTGATGTATCCCTTGTCTAATAATTCCTGTAGCTGCACTTTGAGTTCCTTTAATTCAGCCGGCGCCATCCTGTATGGTGCCCTTGAGATCGGACGAGCGTCTGGAAATGTATCGATAGTGAATTCAATCTCTCGGTCCG
This sequence comes from Iris pallida, assembly GCA_029216955.1. Taxonomy (NCBI): domain Eukaryota; kingdom Viridiplantae; phylum Streptophyta; class Magnoliopsida; order Asparagales; family Iridaceae; genus Iris; species Iris pallida. The sequence goes on from JANAVB010041557.1 coordinate 49,747, forward strand.
GAGGCATTCCGGGTATCTCGTCAGGAAACACATCAGGAAATTCTGCCACGACTTCAGTGTTAGCTGAGTCTGCACCATTCTTGCGTGTGTCTCGAACAGAAGCAAGGTACCCTTCGCAGCCAGAATGTAACATTCGCCAGGTCGTAGTAGCTGAAATCACCATCGAAGCCTTCGTCGACGAACTGGCCGAGTAAGAGAATTTTGTTCCTCCAGGTAGTCGAAACATAACTCGCTTCTTCGCACAGTCAATCGTCGCACAACATGCACTTAACCAATCCATTCCCAGAATGATATCATAATCCTTCATATCTCGACTACATCTAATGGTAGCTTTCTCTTTCCGATACATATGTGACCATCCCTACATATCATTAGTAGGCATCTCCACTCCTGATGGAGTACTAACACTAAGATATACATCCAACATTGTCATTTTTATTTCATGTTCCTTTACATAGTCTTTAGATATAAAACTATGTGTAGCACCAGAATCAAATAAACTACGTGCAGAAATGCCATTAAATAACAATATACCTGTCATGACAGTATCTGATGCAAATGCTTCCTCCTGAGTCAATGCAAAGACTCGGCCCTGGGCACTGGGCCTCTGATTCTGTGGTGGTTGATGGGGTCGTGGTGCCTGTCCATGATTCTGTTGATGCTGTTGGTGATGCTGCTGCCTTGGAGGGTTCTGGTGGCCCCTCCCTGGACAGTCTCTGAATCCGTGGCCCATGCGACCACATTTGAAGCATCCACCCTCTAGCACCTGACATTCATTAGCGAAGTGCCCTTTGTTGCGGCACTTGTTGCAGAATGGTCCACCCTGGTTGGGTCGTTGAAAGCCACCGTGATTCTGACGCTTAGGTGCCTCATATCTACCCCATTGTTCGGTCTCTTGTATACAGATTCTGCACCGACGCTTGTACTGGCGCCTTCGCAGGATAGTGTGGGTCCAATTCCTTCGCGTGCTCATAAGACTCCTGAAAAGTCCTTCAGAGCAGGCCTCAAGCCCTGCTCAAACCGACGAGCCTTAGATGCTTCGTCAGTAAACTTCATGATTGCGTACTGAGACAGTCTCGAAAACTCTGCCTCATACTCCTTCACCGTTAAGTTTTCCTGTTCGAGCTTCTGGAATTCCAATTCCTTAGCTCGCTGCTCAGTCGAAGAGAAATACTGAGCCAGAAAGGCCTCGCGGAACATCTGACAAGTAATTTTCGTTGTCCCATTCACCCCGCAAGAATCCTTCTCTGACTTTGCCACCAGTAGTGTGCGTTGGAAACCAGCAGTAGTTTCACACACGATACCCTCTTGGATCCAACAATACCCAAAGCTTTCAGGTGATCCTCCACTTCAACTAGCCAATCCATAGCAATGGTGGCTTCTTCTGTCCCTTTGAATTCCTTGTTGCAGATCTTCTTAAACTTTGTAATGTCGGCCACAGCAGTGGTTTTCTTAGCTGTCGGGGGTTCCTCTGCCTCCACAAGTTCGCTCTCTCGTGAGACTGGAGTGCCTTGAGCCCCATTGTTCACCACTGATCGGACCAACTGTTGCAGGGTATCTAGCTGCTTGGGCCTCGAATTGCTTTGCGTTCTGCCTCTGCTGGCTCTCCATCATAGCCAGCATCCTCTCCATAGGGTCGGTTGAGGCTACCACCCTTGAGCTACTCGCGTTGTTCGTTGCACCCGCCTTCGTCATCTCTGCAAAAACAGAGAAGTTTGTTAGTCTCATAAAATATTTATGGACTTATTTTATGGAACATCTCATTTTGGGACAATTTAAAACCAAAGTTGTTCGAGAAGCAATAAAGCTTGTGTCATTTTCGAAATCTTAAAACCAAGAAATTCCCAAGGACGTAAAGCCGTGCTCTGATACCAAACTGTCACGTCCCGATTCGGGGAATCATTCGCCTTCGCTTTGATTCACGCCGAATCGTTCGTCCTCGCTAAGGCGTGATGCCGTACAAGTCTGGAATTGCACTTGTACAAGGCGTGCTCGTGTTCCTTTTATAAAAGAGACATTTTGAATAGCGATTCGCAGCGGATGATAAAGAAGTTTTGGCAACACAGATATGATCTGAAATAAGTTCTTTATTGATATCTTTGAAATTACATTGCGTAAAACATAAGGCTCTCAAACAGCCGAGATGAAAAGCCAAACTTGGCTACAACTTGCAGAAATATTGAAATGAGATACAACTTGTTCCATACATCATATCCCTTTATTAATAATGCGGCAATAACCACCTTCAGCAAAATACCTTCTTCTTCAAGTGGAAACTTCAAGATGTACGAAGCTTCTAAAGAGTCGGACAGCAAGCCTTCAGCGTCTATGATTATCCACTAGGTTTCCGGCACCTGTGGAGACGAGGGTCAGTACATTGCCACATATGTACTGGTGAGCGGCCGTAACCAATCTCACCATAAATCAACAGTAGTAAAATTACATGAATGTTCACTATTGATTTTATTCTTTCTATCTTGCCTTAGGGTCTATTAACAATTCATATATTTGATGAGAAATATAAGGAGCATACAGTGATGTTACAAACATAAGCAATTCATGTTGATCTAACATAAGTAATTCATATTGATCACCAATTTGGTGAATCTTACCCACGGTCGATAGCCATCCCTGTAAATATTTATGAATACCACTTACTCTGCCTGCATAAGACATTGTTAGCTATGCCACCTGTCTATATAAAGGTCACTGACTACACCCATCTGGGACATCTTGGTCGGACGGCTCCCCTTCAGCGGTGGGTAGCTAACCCATCCGGAAGGTTTCCGAAAGACCGTACTACTACTTCAGCACTGTGCTACTACTTCAGCACTGTGTTCCTCCTAGGTCGAATCGGTTTCGTGGCCTCGGAGTACCGTTCGAGGAACTACCTTGTATACAAGTTGTCCATGACCATGCATGCAATGCAACTTAACTAATAAGAGACATGACATGCATGATAATAGCACCTTCCACACATATTCGTAGTTCTCATTTCATCTTGCCATTTTTCCATCTTTCCTTGAGCCATAGGCTCGCATATTCGTTCATCCAACCAAGGGACTATTCATTTGTAACTCATTCTTTCGAACCGAAGTCCGATATACTTACCGTCCAATACTTGGGTCTTTGCATCACCTGTTAAATAATTCATAAAGCATACGAGCATCATTCGATTTGCAACATAAGCCTAGCCATGTGATAATTTATCTTTCATTATCTTTTCCGTATTATTACTAGGCATCTTTTATTAAGCACCGAACGCAATAACAAGTCTACCATTGTTATGCGCGAAGATCAAGGATCGTCGAAGGATCAAAGCCACTCACTGTTGGTGAATTGCCGAGAGAAAGAGGTCTTCCACGCAACGTCACGCTAGGTTCACCGCGTTAGCACCTGCATTGGCACCAACGTTTGGTCAGCATACTTCTTTCCTTTCTCTCAGTGATTCGATATGAAATACGTAGACAGTGAAAGTAAATCCATGAAAACATTCATCGAAAACAATCACGAAAACGTACACAAAAGCCAACAGCAAAAGCGACATCGAAAACCAGCAGGGCAACGGTCTCGGGGCAAGCGACTCTTATATAGAACTCTTCCCCCAAGACGTGCGCCACTGCATCTTGGGCATCATTTCAAAAGAGTCCAATCCATAACGAGAAAAGGATCTCAATTCATTATCCCGCAATCCTGGTAAAGTTTCCCCAATTCTCATCCGACTCGGCCATTCGGCCGCTAGCCCGCACCGTGCTCCGCAACGGATTCAGGGCATTATAGTATCGAACATAGAACTAATATGTAACATGACCATCCTTTATCACAAAACAGTTGTGTGTAGTGTTAGTATGTTAAATTCTCACACAAGAGGTCCTATGTTCAATTCTTGACTGCAACATTTTTTTATATCTACTTTTAGTTCAATTTTTTATATTATATATGGACTCCATTTTAAAAGTTTGCCTAGGACCTCCCATGAACTCAGGGTCGGTCCTGCTTGGAACATCCGTGGCATATAGCCACTCAGCCGCTACCCAAGAGGGGACTCGAATCCGGAACCTCCCATGGGTGAGCTCCCCCCTAGTCATTTGAGCTAGAGCCCTCAGACAGTGTTTATATACTAGCATATGTGCACGTGCCTTGCACGTATTTTAATATTCTTTTAATTAATTTAGGAAGACCAAAGGGTAGTCTTCATAATTACTAAGTTGTCCTTAATAAAATTAATGAACCATTTTTAATTAGTATAGACATGTAAGGATATTTTTGGAATTCAAAAGTTTCACCATCAAGTTTTCCTATATATACTAGCATATGTGCACGTCTTGCACGTGTTTTAACATTTCTTAATTAGCTTAGGAAGACTCTTTAGGAAGACCAAAGGGTAGTCTTCCTAATTACTAAGTTGTCCTTATTAAAATTAATGAACTATTTTTAATTAGTATAAGTATGTAAGGGTATTTTCGGAATTCAAAAGTTTCACCATCTAAATTTTCCTATATATATATATATATATATATATATAATATATATATATATATATATATATATATAATAGGAAAACTTAGATGGTGAAACTTTTAAATTCCAAAAATATCCTTACATACTTATCTATTCTACTATTAATAGGAAAACTTAGATGGTAAAACTTTTAAATTCCAAAAATACCCTTACATACTTATACTAATTAAAAATAGTTCATTAATTTTAATAAGGACAACTTAGTAATTATGAAGACTATCCTTTGGTCTTCCTAAACTAATTAAAAATGTTAAAATACGTGCAAGGCACGTGCACATATGCTAGTATATATATATGGGCCTACGAGCCACACTTTATAAAAATTTTGGGTATCAACATTAGGAATGTAACGATAGATACTAGTGAGCTGAAATGAGAAGAAATTATCAATAGGACGAGCTACATGGCAGTGGTGAGTTTTGAGTTTTCTCAATTAGTGGGGTGACATATCACTAATAAGACTAAATTAGAATAGAAAACAGAGAGTGAATAATTTCTCCGCAATAAGTCGATTATCGAATTGGGCTTAGCACTCATGACCCGGTCCAATAATCGATCGGGCCTAAAAAATAAATCCGGTCGCACTCGTTTACGATCGGTAAGCCGTTATACGATGACTTTTCGGGCTAATCCGCCGCGCTTTTCGGCCTAAGCCAGTAACATCCCATGCTTAAGGTGACTAAACTAGTGATCTAATAATGATTGAGTGCATATTTTAAACTATAACTCCAAATTTATAAAGTAACAAATTATTACTAGTTTACATCTATTGACAGTGAAACAGATCTTCTAGAGGAGACTAGCTTGAAGATAGGATGCTCGACTCACAAACTCCTGGACGATATCATGTTGTGGGTTGGGGGTGGTTTGAGTCCATCCTAGCTTCTTCTTCTTCTTTTTTTCTATTATAATATATATATATATATATATTATATATATATATATATATATAAAATATAGGAAAACTTAGATGGTGAAATTTTTGAATTCCGAAAATATCCTTACATACTATACTAATTAAAAATAGTTCATTAATTTCAATAAGGACAACTTAGTAATTAGGAAGACTATCCTTTGGTCTTCCTAAAGAGTCTTCCTAAACTAATTAAGAAATGTTAAAATACGTGCAAGGCACGTGCACATATGCTAGATATATATATATATATATAAGTCCACATCATGTCCACTCTAATCTATCTCAGTCGAATTTATGATCTCCCAAAAAATTTGGGTGATACTATCTTCCATAATGTGACATATGGCATGGCTGATGACAACTGACATGACAAAATTAAACATTAAAATTAATATTAAAATTAACATTAACATTAAGATTAACTTTAACATTAATATTAACTTTATTATTAACATTAAATTAATATTAACATTAAATGAAAATTAGCATTAACATTAAAACTAATATTAATATTAATATTAATATCAAATTAACATAAAATATTAATATTAATATTAACATTAACATTAATTTTATTATTAAACCTAATATTAACATTAAATTAAAATTAGCATTAATATTAACAATAAAAGAAATTGCGTAATAAATTTTTGGTTCAGAATGATATGTCAGCTGCCATGTCAGATGCCACGTAATGGGAGATGGCATAACCCAAAATTTTTGGAAGCCAAATAGCATAATTGTAGTAATTAACTGTTCACTTTAATAGAAGATAAGTCCAACTCATAGCCTAATGGACTCTTGGACCTTTTTCTGCTCGTCTTTGCCACCATTCGGAATCCTACTTTTATTCCTGTCTTAGCTCTCCGAAACAAGCAACTCTGAATGAGATGTGGATGACGTGTGTTGAGATTTTCACCGCATCTCTTCATCCAACATCTTGTTCTTGGCGAACTGATCTAGACTAACCACACCTAAAATAGAAGCGATCATAGACATTCGTACGATTTTTCACGAGTCTGATAATTATGTATATAACAACCAAAGTTCATGTACTTTATCGTCTAACTTTACTTCCATAGAGGATAACTGGTCAACAACGTCATGAAACTGAATCAAGTGATCCTTAATGGACAAATCATCTTTGTACTTGAGACCCATCATTTGTCGGATAAGAAACAATTTATTTTCTTAGTCTTCTTCGCATACAAGGATTCCAGCTTCTCCCATAATGTCCTTGCGTGCTCAATATTCACTTTGTGATTATACACATTTTCGTCCACGAACTTTCTGATATACTCACATACCTTTATATGCTTGAAATTTCATCATCTGAATTTATTACTAGACTTATCAGAAGCACCTACCGAAAGACAATTTCTTGACGAACAACAAATCTTTCATTTTGCTCTGCCAATAGCAGTAATTGGAATCATTAATGTCTATGCGCACCGACTTTGCTTCAATCTCTTCTACTTGGTTTAATTGTCAACACCTTGTAATTATTGTCCTGAAATCAAAGTTCTGATACCACTATGTTAGAAATGAAACCCATTTTTTCAAATCAAGAGATTGTAAGAGAACCAAAGAAAAATACACAAATCAACTTATCAAAATTATACAAAAAGCCAAACACAAACACAATCACTTTTTGACGTAGAAAACTCTTACAAAAAAAACTACGACACGATCGAAGTCCAAAAATCCTAAAAAGACCTTCACTAATGAAATAGAATATTATACCATTTACAAACTTGTCCTGTACTGATCCAAACAGGAGAGGTTTGTAGATGAACTAAAGTTCCTTAGCCCTGAAAGTACCATACATTAATTAACAGCACCCAAAAAATCCAATCCGATCCAACTTGCAGTTTTTTATTATTTTGATTAGATTCTCTTTCAGTTCATGCACTCCCCTGGTCTCTACACTTCTCACAAATGCTTCACCTTAATTTGTGCTTCCTCTTGGATTGATTGGACCATGCACCGAATTGGCTCTTGGTAGATGACGAGGGATAATTACTAGGATTTATATTCTAATAACTGCCCAAAGGAATCTTTAATTATGCCGCTTTAGAATAATGCTATGTTTTTCCACTATCAACTAATAACACATGTATTAGAGTATCTCCAACCCTATTGTCTTGTTAAGTGTTGTGAGTCTTAGGTGGCTCCTATGTGGCATGAGCCACAAGACAATGTCTTGTTTATGTGGCAAAATTATCTCAAAAGACAATGAAATAGAAAAACTCTCTCCAATGCAAAAGTATTGAGAAGACAATAAAAAGTATTTTTTCCAACTTCCAATACAACTTTTAAGTAGGGTGAGCGTCGGTATAATCGGTCGGTATTTGGTCGATTTTTTTGGTATTTTTTAAAATCGGTATTTGAAAATCAATACCAATATCGTACCATTTAGAATCGGTTTTTTTCGGTTTCGGTTAAATCGGTATTCGATCGGTTTTTGTTCGGTATCGGTATTTGATTAATTAACACACTTAATATTTTAGAACCTCTTAACTTATAATATATATTTTTTACTTTTTTGGAAGCATTAATTTTAAAGCCAAGCCTCTACCAACCAAACAATTAATCAAAATTATTAAACAATATGTAACAAGTCGCAAACACCTAAAAATGAGCTTAAAATATCAAACGTGGTCACTAAGTTTAATCTTTAGTATAAGTTTAAGTAACCAAAATTCACTTCAAAATTCTATGAGAACACAAAAACATAAGCTCAAAAGATCAAAAATTCAATTCTTACATTCTTAACATAAATTCAAGTCCGCTAAAATCCATTCCAAGTTCTAGGAAACCAACCAAAACAAAGATAAAATAAAAATGAGTAGTGTAAAATTAATCATGAACAACATTAAAAATGTGTGTGCGTGTGTGTGTATATATATGTGTGTGTGTGAATCGGTTCGGTTCGGTATTTTCGGTATGGTATTACACTCAAACCGTTACCATTACCATTATACCGTAATTTAGTCGGTTCGGCAATTCGGTATCGGTACATAATTTCGGTTCGATTTTTCAGATATTTTTAATCGGTATTCGGTCGTTTTTTCGGTATCGGTCGGTATTTGCTCACCCATACTTTTAAGACAACTACTCATCTTCTTTCTTTTTTCTAATATTTTTTATTCATAATTGATGACATGGAAGAGAAGACATTGTCAAGTGCATTGTCTAGAACAAGACAATCAACTTCACAATGTCTTCTTTAATTTTTGCCACATAAGCTTCACAATTGACTTGACAATTGCATTGGAGAAGAACTTTGAATAAAATTTTGTCATTCCTATGTGGCATTAACTTTTTTCCAAAGTCACAATAGGGTTGGAGATGCTCTTACAATCTAACTCTCTAATACGATCATATTACGAATTTTTGAAAATGTAGTCTAAAACTTCACTAAAAGTATATAAATAAATTATTGTAATTACTAAACAAGAGAAGTTTATGTTGGTACCTTCCCGAACTCTTTGGTTGCTTGAAAGTGAACTTGAGTTTCTCGTTTGGTTAAAAAAAAAAACTCTTACTTATAACGGTGGTCCACTTTCACGTCATCTATTTTGTAGAAGATATGGATTTAAATTGATATTCTTTTATTTTTTTACTATATAATCAATAAGTAATTAAGAATATATCACTCATTACATTGAAAAATTAGTAATTATAATACACAATTAACATTAAAATATATAATACTGAATTAATATTCCTAAATAGTTGTTAGTATGTTTAATCAATATTAAATAGTGACTAAACAATATTATATATGCCAATCAATATTAAAAAGTGACTACACTAAACAATATCTTATATGCCAATCAACATTAAAAAGTGAATGAAGTACATACACTTTTTACCTCACGAAAGTGTAAATCCACCTTCGCTCTCCACTCTCAAACAACCTACATAATTAAAGAAACAAGAAAGATATTCGAATACTTGACTGACAAATAATTTATTACAACTTAGAGATCACATGAAAATTATCACTTATAAAAAATGTTCATTTTTAAAAATATAATATTATAAGATGAAATTACAGAATTAAACTAATTAATTTTACTTTCCATCTAAACTCCAACCACTTGTTCACCGGATCCCTTCAACTGATTAAATTAAAAAATTAAAAGTTTTTTATTATATAATACACATCTACATATTTACGGTTAAAGTTTTTGAACCCTGTCAGCTCCGTTTGATGTTTATATTGCTTTTCACATAATCTACAAAGGATGTCCATATTCTATACTAATAGGATTTATTTCACACATTTGTTTGTGGATTAGTATCGTACATATAAAATTGCACGAAGCTTCATTGAATAGAACGCGCGGCATTTATGTAAGTAAGTAAGGAAGTAAATTCTGTGCCTGTCGCTCAACAAAGTTTTGTTGGATGTACCAAACGTCGTAACTGATATTTATGGTAGACCTTGACTTATAAATGGAACGTTGGTGAACGAACTGAAATATGACGTATCAAGAAAAAGAAAAAAAAAATGGTCAACGGAAATATTCCGCTCGTGACACTCTCAAGCGGCCATGTAATGCCGGTGGTCGGCTTGGGAACGGCAACCTACCCGCCGCCGTCGGCGGAGACGTTCCGATCGGCGATTCTGGACGCCGTGGCCCACGGCTACCGGCAGTTCGACACGGCGTCCCTCTATGAGAACGAGCAGAGGATCGGCGACGCACTGGCGGAAGCCCTTCGCGAGGGCCTACTGGGGAGCCGAGAAGAGCTCTTCCTCACAACCAAGCTGGCGTGCGTCGACGCGCACCGCGAACGCGTCATCCCTTCCCTCAGAGAATCCCTCAGGTAAATGCAGCTTCTTTTTTTACTCACAAACCACAAAAAAAAATGGAGAAAATTATTCAGTGAGTCAGATTCACCGTAATGTTGGAGTGGGTGGGGTTCCCAACCTATGTGGAGAAGATTCCGGAGTGCGACGAGCGCCGTTCGATGTCGAAGAAGCTCGGGAAGTAGGCAACGAGTAGTTGTTGCTGCTGCTGCTAACAAAGGGGGGTTTCTGGACTGGAGCCACCGAGTTCTGGCCGAACTCGGTCCCAGGCCGAGTTCTGGCCGAACTCGGTCTGGCTATTCCAGAATGTTGCTGGACAGTGCTGGTTGCCCCACAGAGTTCTGGCCAAACTCTGTGTCGTCGGGGCTGAGCGAAAATCTGGGGTGATTTTTCACCAGTGGATCTAATCAAACGGTCCAGGTTTTTGCGGGATTAGGGAGTTAAGTTGAAAATTTCAAACCCTAATCATTGTAACATCATTGTAGACAACAAAAGAAAAGAGAGAGGAATGAGGCAAGAGTGCCATTGTAACTTTGGGAGAGAAGGATGATTGAAGGTCTTTTTCGGAGAGAATCGGATTCGGGTAATCTCTACTCGTCGTTCTTGTTCTTCGTAGCCTTGTAATCATTGTTCTTGCTTCCAAGTGTTGTGGGGATCCGATTTGGATCGGGAGAAGTTTGTAGAGGGTGTAATTCTTCTATTTCATTAGTGGATGCTTCTCAGGGTTGGACTCCGATTGTCCCGTGGTTTTTTTCGCAAGAATTTTCCACGTCAAAAATTCTCTGTGTCTGCGTGGTTTTTTTGGTTTTTGGTTCGTGCGTTGTTTGTTCGATTCTCTCGCAGGCACTCTCTAGTTTGGGAAAAGGTTTTCGCGTTTCTTTCCCAACAAAGTGGTATCAGAGCCAGGTTCTGGAATTCAGAAGGGTGTCAGGAGTTGACATAAACTAGAGAGAGAGATGGACGCGAAGCCGGTGCGCATGGTGAACCTGAACGGCACCAACTATCACTATTGGCGGAGCAAGATGAAAAATTTGCTGTTCGTCAAGAAGCTGAATCTGCCCGTATTTGCATCCGAGAAGTCCAGTGATAAATCCGAGGAGGACTGAAAATTCGAGCATATACAGGTGTGTGGATATATCCAGTTCGTTCGAGAACGTGTCAACCACGTTGCCAATATTGAGCACGCAAAGACATTATGGGATAAGCTGGAGTCTTTGTACGCGAAGAAGACCGGGGTAAACAAGTTGTTCCTGATCCGGACGATGATGGGTCTGCGGTACAAAGATGGGGCGTCTATTACGGATCACTTGAGTGATTTCCAGGACGTGGTCGACCAGCTGTCTTCAATGGGAGTCAAGTTCGACGATGAAGTTCAGGGACTATGGTTGCTGTGTACATTGGCGCCAGACTCGTGGGAGACCGTACGAGTATCTATGATCGCTTCTGCTCCAGAGGGCGTGGTCAGTCTGGAGTTTGCCAAGAGCGGGGTACTGAATGAAGAGATGCAGAGACGTTTTCACGGCACTTCATCCACATCCCACCACTCAGAGGCATTGGTTTCAGAGAGCCGCGAAAGGGGCAAAAGCAGGGGTCCAGGTGGTGGCAGAGACGAGTAGGAGAAAGTCCAAAGGTCGGTACGAGGACTCAGAGCATTACCACTGTGGCAAGAAGGGCCACATCAAGCGGAACTGTTTCGCTTGGAATAGAGAGAAGAAGGACGACAAGGGGAAGCAAGAAGAGAACACTACAGCGGCGGCCTCGATGCATAGAGGCGATGTAATCGTCGTAGGTGATGAGGTCATTACAAACCTCGCCTGCGATGACTATTCTTGGCTGGTGGACTCAGGGGCTTCAGCGCATGTATCTCACAACAGGGCACTATTTGCCACTTACACAACTGACGACTGTGGAGAGTTGAAGATGGGCAATGGAGATGTGTCGAAGACGGTTGCCGTTGGAGATGTGCATTTAAGAACGAAGACGGGTGCGATTCTTGTTCTCAAAGATGTTCGTCATGTCCCTGATATCCGTTTCAACCTGGTGTCGGTTGGAAGGATGGACGACGAGGGATTTTTCAGTCTCTTCGGGAACAGTCAGTGGAAGCTTTCCAGAGGTTCGATGGTGATTGCCAGAGGAAGCAAGAAGTCCGGTCTCTACTATATGGAGGAGAGCGCACAGGGGGCACAAGAGGTGAACGCAGTCAGTGATGCGTCTACCGAGTTGTGGCACAGGCGGCTCGGCCATATCAGCGAGAAGGGGATGAGCTACTTGGTGAACAGGAAAGTGATTCCAGGGCTCAAGTCTACAAAGTTGAGAAGTGCACGCACTGTTTAGCTGGAAAGCAAAATTGAGTATCTTTCCAAAGTCACCAATGTTCAAGGAAGCCGGCGTTGCTCGAGTTGATTCACTCGGATGTCTGCAGTCCTATGAAGGTAAAATCTATTGGTGGTGCTTCTTACTTTGTAACTTTTATTGATGACTGTTCCAGGAAGGTTTGGGTCTATGTCTTAAAGACCAAGGATCAGGTGCTGCCTACTTTCAAAGAGTTTCAGGCCTCTGTTGAAAGAGACGGGTAAGAAGTTATTGTGTGTTCGGTCCGACAATGGCGGCGAATACATCGGTCCCTTTGATGCTTATTGCAGAGAGCAGGGGATACGACACCAAAGACTCCGTCAAAGACACCTCAGCTCAATGTGTAGCGGAGCGCATGAACAGGACACTGATGGAGAGGGTGCGGTGTTTCTTGTCAGAAGCAAACTTGCCGGACAGTTATTGGGGTGAGGCTCTTCTCACAGCTGCTTATGTTATTAATTTGTCTCCTAGTGCTCCTTTGCAGGGTGATGTGCCTGACAAAGTATGGTACGGCAAAGAGCCATCATACAATCACCTGCGAGTGTTTGGCTGTAAGGCCTTCGTGCATGTGCCGAAGGACGAAAGGACCAAACTTGAGCCGAAGACGAGGCGATGCGTCTTTGTCGGCTACTGTCGGGATGAGTTTGGCTATAGACTCTACGACTCGATGGGAAGAAAGCTCTACAGAAGCAGGAAAGTGGTATTCGTCGAGGATCAGACCATGACCAACACCCAGGATTTCGAGACGCCTTCTGAGACTGAAGAATTGCCTGAGTTAGAGTCATTTCGCTTCGAGCAGTTTCTAGAGCACATCGCAGAGGATCCCATTATGGGGGAGCCAGTACATGGAGTTGCTCCCAACCTTGATCATCAGCCTGCTGATGGTGGTCAGGGTGTCCCTCAGGAGGATGAGCATACCGGGAAGGCAGTTCCTGAAGGGGAGGAGGCTGTTGGTATACAGCCAGCACCAGTGGCTCCATGAGAAGGAGCGACAGAGAGCGTCGACCATCTACGAGATACTCACCGGGTGAGTATGTGCTATGGACTGACGGGGGAGCCCGAAAGTTTTGTAGAGGCTATGGAAGACGAACACAGGAGTGGATGGAGGCTATGCAGGAGGAGATGAGTTCCTTACACGCCAATTTCCACTTATGAGCTGGTACGGTTGCCAAAGGGCAAGAAGGCTTTGAAGAATCGATGGGTGTTTAGAGTGAAGCATATGCTACTCTCCCTCGATACAAAGCGAGACTGGTAGTCAAAGGCTACGGTCAGCGGAAAGGCATAGATTATGATGAGATCTTTTCGTCTGTCGTCAAGCATTCGTCTATTCGGGTGGTGCTAGCATTAGCAGCCAGTCTCGACTTGGAGGTCGAGCAGATGGACGTGAAGACGGTATTCCTCCACGGTGATCTTGAGGAGGAGTTATACATGGAGCAGCCAGAGGAATTCTGTGAGAAGGGCAAGTCACATTTGGTCTGCCGGTTGAGAAAGAGCTTGTATGGTCTGAAGCAGGCTCCGAGGCAGTGGTACAGGAGTTCGAGTCGTTTATGGGGGAGCATGGCTATGCTCGGACGACGTCGGATCACTGTATATTTGTGAGATATTTTGCCGATGATAATTTTATTATTTTATTGCTCTATGTAGATGATATGCTATTAGTGGGTCAAAATGCCACTAGGATAGCAGAGTTGAAGCGCTAACTGGGCGCGGCCTTCTCTATGAAAGATTTGGGCGCAGCGAAGACTATTCTTGGGATAAAGATCAGCCAAGAGAGAGTCCAAGCTGCTACATTTGTCCCAAAAGAAGTACATTCACCGGGTACTTCAGCGTTTCGGTATATGGACGGGTCGAAGAAAGTGAGTTGCCCCCTTGCGGCTCACTTTAAGTTCACTGAGGAGCAGTGTCCATCTACCGAGGACGAAAAGGAAGATATGGAGCGGGTTCCATATGCTTCAGCTGTGGGGAGCCTTATGTATGCTATGGTGTGTACGAGGTCAGACATCGCTCATGCAGTTGGCACTGTTAGCAGGTATCTTTCAAATCCTGGAAGGGTACATTGGAGTGCGGTCAAGTGGATTCTACGATACCTTCAGGGCACTGCCGATTGGAGACTTTCTTTTGGTGGTGACGAGCCAAAGCTGGTTGGGTATACCGACACTGATATGGCTGGAGATGTAGACACGAGGCGATCGACTTCGGGCTATGTGATGATATTTATCGGAGGAGCGGTATCGTGGCAGTCGCGGTTGCAGAAGTGTGTTGCCTTGTCGACGACGGAGGCTGAATACATTGCGGCGAGGAGGCTTGCAAGGAGCTATTGTGGATAAAGAAGCTGTTGCAGGAAATGGGACTGAAGTAAGAGCAGTATACTTTGCTTTGCGACAGTCAGAGTGCTATTCACCTTGTGAAGAACCAGACATTTCATAGTCGGTCCAAGCACATCGAGACTCGGTATCATTGGATACGGGATGTGGTTGAGAAGAAGGACGCGGCGCTTGAGAAGGTTCATACTGATGACAATGGAGTGGACATGCTCACGAAGGTTCTACCGAGGAAAAAGTTTGAGTACTGCAGGCAGATCGTTGGGATGACGACATCCTCCCCATAGTTGTGAAGGGGGAGATTTGTTGGAGTGGGTGGGGTTCCCAACCTATGTGGCGAAGATCCCGGAGTGCGACGAGCGCCGTTCGATGTCGAAGAAGCTCGGGAAGTAGACAACGAGGAGTTGATGCTGCTGCTGCTGCTAACAAAGGGGAGTTTCTGGACTGGAGCCACCGAGTTCGGGTCGAACTCGGTCCCAGGCCGAGTTCTGGCCGAACTCGGTCTGGCTGTTCCAGAATGTTTCTGGACAGTGTTGGTTGCCCGACACAGAGTTCTGGCCGAACTCTGTGTCGTCGGGGCTGAGCGAAAATTTGGGGTGATTTTTCACTAGTGGATCTAATCAAACGGTCCAGGTTTGTTGCGGGATTAGGGAGTTAAGTTGGGATTCCAAACCCTAATCATTGTAACATCATTGTAGACAACAAAAGAAAAGAGAGAAGGAGGCAAGAGTGCCATTGCAACTTTGGGAGAGAAGACGGAGGATTGAAGGTCTTTTTCGGAGGAGAATCGGATTCGGGTAATCTCTACTCGTCGTTCTTGTTCTTCGTAGCCTTGTAATCATTGTTCTTGCTCCCAAGTGTTGTGGGGATCCGATTTGGATCGGGAGAAGTTTGTAGAGGGTATAATTCTTCTATTTTATTAGTGGAGGCTTCTCAGGGTTGGACTCTGATCGTCCCGTGGTTTTTTCCGCAAGGATTTTCCACGTCAAAAATTCTCTGTGTCTGCGTGGTTTGTTTTTGGTGTTTTGTTCGTGCGTTGTTTGCTCGGTTCTCTCGCAGGCACTCTCTAGTTGGGAAAAGATTTTGCGTTTCTTTCCCAACACGTAAGTCTTGATTCTCTTTCACTTGATGGTCTGAAAATTTAAAAATAAAAAGAAGAACCAAGACTCACTGCATACATTGAAGTGGAGAAAAATCAAGAGATGAGTTCGACTCACCGAATAATTGTTCCAAGAAAAATAAAATGTTCGCGCATCGGGGGCTTGAAGAAAACTCGTATGGAAAACCAATATATGCAAAGATATAGGGTGGAGCTCTTTCATACTATAATGAACTAGTATATATGCATGTATCTTATACGTATTTCATATTACTTAGAAATATCAAATAACATTATTCTAACAAAGATCTATAGGTAATTATATAACTATTTATATTAAATTTAGCGAACAATTTAA
Organism: Iris pallida; assembly: GCA_029216955.1. Taxonomy (NCBI): domain Eukaryota; kingdom Viridiplantae; phylum Streptophyta; class Magnoliopsida; order Asparagales; family Iridaceae; genus Iris; species Iris pallida. The sequence continues at coordinate 66,133 of JANAVB010041557.1, forward strand.
ATTAGTAAACATACGACGAGGGTATTTAATTTGGAATAAGACTTTCATGGTGAACCTATTTTTTGGGTTATAGTAGTATAGATATTTGGGCTAATAATAATAGACAGAGAAGTATACATAAAACTTGGTGGTAGTTACACGTGTTGCGGTTGGATATCACAATTATCGTTGTTCAAAATAATATTAGATTATTTTCTACGGTCTATTCCTAGGAACTAATAAATTCTTATTGCAGTAACTCACAATCGATCTCTGAAATGCTCTCTATAGTACCACTAAGATGTTGCAACACGCATTTGGCCACTTGCAGGTGCTGGATCGTACTATTGCTAATAGTTGTACGAATCTAAGCAGACCCATAACTCGTGTGCAGTTAGGTTATTTTTCTTTTTCCTTTTTCATTTTTTTTTGAGATGTTAGCAAGTTATTTTTCAGATGGTAAAATAATACACGGAGGGTTCGAGCTTTACAAATTACAATCCATCTGTAGCTATAAGTAATTGGGACAACTCACATCATCCTTAGTCATAAGTCAATATGGAATAATTATATACTGGAATAAACAGTTTGTCTTAAAGTCCCTGTTATGCATGATTTTAGGATCAAATTTCAACATAAGTTACCTTTATTTTGCTTACTAAGATTTTGATATATATATCAAAGATAAATGTCAAAGACACTATAAAATTACTGGAAATTGCTGAGAAACCCAATTTCGGGGTGGACTTTTATGAAATGCCCACCCGCTGCATAAGTTTTATGAAATACCCAGAATTAAGTATTTTCACGTTAAATATTTCAAGATTCCCTTTTAGATGCCACCCGCTGGGAAATGCTATTTTTATAATACCGAAACTACCCCTCCGCGCGAATTGGTCATCTATATGTATTTGAATTCAAAAAACTCAGATCTGGATTGCGATTTTCGTCTTCTTCTTCTTCACGGGAAATCTGAATTCCATTGCTCTCATATTCAGCAGAGATCGCAAAAATCGTTCGTAGTTCGGTGTGTTTTTTTTCAGTCGAACTCAGATCATCGCTCGTCATCATCATCACCATCATCATCATCTTCATCGTGGAGACATTTGAAGTTTTTCGACGATTAGGTCAATTGTGGAGAGAATATTTCTTCTTCTTTTCCATAAGAATTATCATCGTTTTGAAAGAAGAACGAAACTCTTTATTCATGAAAAAACTAAATTAACGTTTTAACACTGTAAATGACCATTCTCCGTGTAAACTAACACGGAGAATGCCATTCTCTCGTTTTATTTAAAACGGAGAATGCCGTTCTCCGTGTTTCTAACACGGAGAATGACCATTCTCCTTGCGTTTTAACACTGGAATGACCATTCTCCGTCTTAATTAGGACGGAGAATGACTATTCTCCGTCTTAATTAAGACGGAGAATGACATTCTCCGTTTTATTTAACACGGAGAATGGCATTCTCCGTGTTTCTAACACGGAGAATGGTCATTCTCCTGCGTTTTAACACTGGTATGACCATTCTCCGTGATAAATTACACGGAGAATGGCATTCTCCGTGTAAATTAAGACGGAGAATGGTCATTCTCCGTTTAATTTAGCACGAAGAATGGCCATTCTCCGTCTTAATTAGGACGGAGAATACCATTCTCCGTCTTATTTAACACGGAGAATGACATTCTCCGTTTTATTTAACACGGAGAATGGCATTCTCCGTGTTTCTAACACGGATCATCATTCCTGCGTTTTAACACTGGAATGATCATTCTCCGTGTAAATTAAGACGGAGAATGTCATTCTCCGTGTTACTAACACGGAGAATGGTCATTCTCCGTGTAAATTAAGACGGAGAATGCCATTCTCCGTGTTACTAATACGGAGAATGACCATTCTCCGTGTTACTAATACGGAGAATGACCATCCTCATGTGAAAATTAACATTTTCGTGTTCTAAACGGAGAATGGCCATTCTCCTGCATTTTATGGTCAGCTGAAACTTTGGAGGGCCATAACTTTTGACTGGGAGGTCGAAACGAGGTCCCGTTTGTCGCAAAATGAGCGTATCGTCGAGGAGACTGAAAGTAACAGCTTCATAGTTAGACGGCCTTTCGAAATTTTAGAATCGCAAAAAAATGATGTTTGGACCTCCGTTTTAGCACTTTTGCCGTTCGTCCCGGTCTTTCCGAAATTTTCCGACGAGTTTTTAAAAATTTTTGAGGAGAAAACCTAGATTCGAAAGTGAGCAGCGTATGGAAGAAGATGGAGTATTGAAACTTTTTTTTAAGAGCAGTTTTGTGGGTGTTTCCAATAAATTAAAAGGAAGGGCAAAAGGGTCATTTGGAACCCGCTTTGGATAAGTTTCTCTAATTCTGGGCACGCGATGAAAGTTTTTTTAGCGGTGGATTTACATAAAATTTTTTTTGTTTTTGGGCATTTCATAAATCTTCCCTAAAAATTACTAGGGGACAATCACTTTTGGCAGTTCTATACATATTTAGAACTGTCAAAAAATTTTTAGCCCTTACTATTTTAGGACAGATAAAAATTTGGCTTAATTGCTTATTGCTACCCTCAACTATCCCACTTTTTCAAGTTGATACCCTAAACTTTTTTCGTAACAGATTGATACCTCAACTATAATTAGACTACTTAGTACCCTAACGACGTTAACAGCAAAGATAAAAGACGAAAAGCCTTTGCTCTCTTAAAGATCCTGTATGAATAGAAAGAAAAGTTAGGACCGGTTTAATTAGAAATTTCGAAAGAAAGGAAGTCTCTCTCTCTCTCTCTCTCTCATTTGATCTTCACCCGATCCCAAAGAAGGTAAAATCTCTACACATTCCTCATGCCATCTCCATCTCTAAGCATTTGATCTTAGGGTTTTAATTTTTAATTTTGTGATTTAGGATTTCTGACATTTTTCTAAATTAGGTTTTTTCGAGCTATGTACGTTTGTAATCCACAATTTTCGTGTTAAACTGCATATAGGAATTGAGAGTAGATGAGAGAATATGTAGAAAGAAAATAGTCTACAAAAAAAATTAGTAGAAAAAACTGAAAGAGAATGGATTAGGGCATATAGAAATTGAGAGTAGATTAGACATTATGTACAAAGAAAATAGACTACAAAAATTAGGAGAAAAATTTGAAAGAGAATGGACTAGAGCTAAGGCTAGAGCATCACCGGACAGCAGATGGGAA